>APFE030047310.1:15217-34704 GCA_000404065.3 Pinus taeda | reverse complement strand
AGTTTTGATTGGTGAAAAGGTGATTGGTTGATGCAGAAATTCTTGATGTTTGATTGATTTTATTTGTGGATCCAGTCTGAAAATTTATGAAACGTGGTCCCTGGAAGGAAGAGAAGGTTGTAGTCTTCTACGGGTAGCAGCCTGCGTACTAGTATCTCAACTAGTACAAGAACTAAGGGGGTTGTAGCTCCCTTCCAGGAGAAGCTGGAAAACGAGAGAGGGTTGTAGCTCTCTGCAAGTAGCAGCCTGCGTACTAGTATAGGACCGCACCAGTACAGAATCATTGTAAAAAGAAGTTTCTAATTGAAAAGATAGAGACATATTGCAGCAGGTGGTTTTCACCCACATTGGGTTTCCACCTTATATCTTGTGTTCTTGTGTGTGATTGTCTTCTGCTCTATTTTTTTGTTCCTGGTTACTGTTTATATGATCCTAATGCACAGATTAATGTTCAACATCTGTAGAATATTTTAAATTATAAGTCTGTATGGTATATGCGGGTTTCTTTATCTGTAGTTGCATATATACGTGGTTTTCTCTAACTGAGGTAGTGTATATGTTATGTGTTTGAAAAAGAAAATAATTGACCGGATAATACTGATTCACCCCCCCTCTCAGTATTATTCCAACAATATTTTCATAGCACAATGACGATGAGAACGAAAATCCGTTCACCCAGTGCAAATTTATCATCATGCCTTTTCAAATCCCGACTGCCCAAAATTTCCCCAGCAATATGTGCATGCAAATTGTTGGAGATTTCTAAAATCCCATATATCCGCAACAGCAGAGAGCCAGATTTAGCAGTGATAAATGACTCAAAGTAGTTTTCATCTATTATGCCTTCAGAATGGATGGAACCCTTTTCAGATATCTCGGATTTGATTGAATCATCTCGCAACTTAAAACCCTCACCCTAGATTGAAAGGGTTTGTGATATTTTAGAACATTCTTATGCTATGGAGAGCACCCTAGACGAGTTCTATTCCAAATATTTCATCCGGCTCTCACCACAATTTGTTTCGTATGTACTGAGAATGACTAAAATTCAAAAAGCCCCAAACTTGCATTTAGGTTTTTCAATTGGGCAAGTAGGCAATATGGCTATCAATGTAATTTGGCTTATTTTATTGTCGTGATCAAATCCCTGGGGGCTGTTAATGATGTTGAGAATGTACGCATCGTTTCTGCGGCGATGAAAGCAAACATGTCTATATTTCAGTTAACTGCTTCTGCCTACAATACTTTGATAAAGAACTTTGGTAGGGCTGGGATGGTGGACGAAATATTATATATCTGGCATGCCATGAAGGAATATGGTATTGAACCTAACATTTTTACTTATAATTGTTTAATTGATGGTCAGGTCAACGTTGAATGCATTGAAGCAACTGAGAAGGTTTTTGTAACAATGAATCAGGGTAGAGTTTCTCTTGATGTAATAACTTATAATATGCTTATTAAGGGGGTTTGTAAAGCTGAAAGAGTGGAAGCAGCCATTGAGTAGTTTCGTCAAATGAAGATTGTGAACAGTTTTCCTGATGAGATAAACTTTGTAACCCTTATCCAAGATTTTCATTCCGAGCGCAGGTATGACAAGACTTTGTCTCTATTCCAGGAAATGATAGATAGAAAGTTAAGAATTATTCCTCATGCATACAATCTTGTAATTTTTTGGCCTTTGTAATGAAGAAAGAGTAAATGAGGCTCATAGGCTTCTGGATGATATGTTGAACAAAGGGTACATTCCCAATCTAGCAATTTATACAGCCCTGATTGATGCATTTTTCAAAGTTAATAACAAGGAGAAAGCCCTGATACTTTTGAAACAAGTGGAGGATAAGGGTTACATGGTGGACAAAGTTACATGTAGCACGGTTATTAATGGACTTTGTAAATTCAGTGAAGTGGAAAAAGCTCAAAAAATTTTAGGACAGTCGAGGGAAACTAGTCTCGATGTTAATGCATTTTCTTATTGTTCCATTATTGACAGGCTTGGTAAAGGTGGCAAAATAAAGGAAGCGGAAGAAGTGTTTGAAGAAATGTTAGAGAGGGGATGTGTGTGAAATGCACACTGCTTCAATGCATTTATCGACGGGCTTTGCAAGGCAGCAGAAATGGATACTGCCATGGTAGTTTTATGGGATATGGAGAAGGAAGGTTGTGAACCGACAGTTTACACTTACACCATATTGATTGACGGGCTTTTCAAATCACACAAATCAGAGGAGGCCTTAAAGCTGTGGGATGAGATGATTGGTCAGGGTATCACTCCCACTGCAGTGTCATTTAGAACACTTTCAAATGGTCTTTGTCTCTCTAGCAAGGTGACTAGAGCCTGTAGAATATTGGATGAAATGGCTACAATGGGTGTGGTTCTTGATACTGCATATTTTGACATGATCAATGTCCTTTGCAAAGTTGTTCATGTGGAACAGGCATGCAAGCTAGCAGATGGAATTACAGACAGGGGTTGTGAAATTCCTGGAAAAGTACGTTCTATATTCATTCATGCTTTGCAAAAGGTTAGGAAGATAGATTTAGTCCTCATTCTAGCGGTATTTGGGGTTTAGTGGGCTTTGGGTCTAGATTTTGAACCAAATCTCTGATACAATGTGTAAGAGCCCTATCCTAGGGTCTATTAACCGATCTATTTCTGAAAAATTCAAATGCAATAAAAGGCAGTAGTTTACTTTCTTACAAGACTATTAGACAAATAAAATTTTAACATTTGCATTCTAATAAAATTCACATGAGTAATCTATGGAGGAATATCTATATTGGTGGCTGGTGGAGATACCTTTGTCCTGCTACTCCTACTAAATGCTCATCTTGATGGACCCAACTGGATTTAACTCCCAGCGAACTAGGAAATAATCCCTAGCCCAAGAAACCTCCATAAGTTCCCTAGCCCTCCGAGCCCAAGTCCAACCAGATGTAGAATGTGTGTCTAAGATGAATGATCCAGACCAAGATAAAAATACTTCCCTCCTCTTAGCAACCCAAGAAACCTTCACAGGTTCCTAAGGTCTCCAAAAACATAACAAGTCCTAAAATTACAACCAACCCCACAATCATAATCAAGACCCCCAACCCCCCTTTTCTCCCTTCCCCCTTCCCTTTTTATACCCTCCTTCCCTTCTCCATCTCAGCCACCTCTTATTAATGTCATTAACTTCTCATCCATCCTTACAATTGACTTCTCTTCTCCAAAGTAAAGCTAGGAGTACATTTGGAAATGTGACATGAATATAAAATTCAGAATTTAATGGGAGAGGACCATGTCTTCTCCCAAGTAAATCTAAAAGTACATTTGGGAATGTGAGATGTAATTACATGGAGAGGACCATGTATTCACCCTAGTAATGGTGACGGTACATTGGGGGATTGTAATGACATTTAATATATATATATTATAATGAGTGGAGAGAGCATGTCTTCTCGCCAGTTAAATTGTAGGGGTACATTGGGGAATGTGATGTATTAAATAGATAGGAACCATGTCTTCTCCCTAGTAAATGTGAGGGTACATTGGGGTATGTGAAATAAATATATATATTGATAATGAGTTGGAGAGGCCCATTTCTTCTCCCAAGTAAATGTGAGGGTACATTGGGGAATGTGAGATGAATACATATATTATTTGAAATAATGGAAGGAGACCATATCCTACCTAAGATTCAATTTGAGAAGGTAAGTGGGGAATTTGAATAATGGAAATCATCAATTTTATATTAGAGCAATATTTCTCAATATTTTCAAATAATGTAAACATTAACAAAATTTGCAAGATAAGATTTAAGTGGGGCATTACAAGTCCTCCAAGATTCTACCTTGATAAAAGATTACAACATCATAAAAAAAACCCCACTATCATTTTGAATATAAGATTACTAGGGGGTGCTCCTGGTGTCAGGATTTCTAATGAAACTCCTTTATCATTTAAGGTTGTGGTACAAGGAAAGGCTTATACACCTACAAATCTAAGCCAACATACTCCAGGACTCTAGATTGTGGACAAAATGGAACAAAATCCAACCAAGATTAGAACCTCAGAGGTATCATCATTTTTCATTGTACTTCAATCAAAAGCCATTTATTGTCATTTCAATGGCTATTAGCCTAAATGTGATTGCTTATTTAATTGGGTGTTCACATCTTGTACACCAAAATGTGACACTTTTCTATGTTCTAAAGTATTCTTCATAGTCCAATTTGAATTCCAAAAGGACCTAGATTTTGTACAAAATGAAGGACCATGGTTTTGGGGTAGAGTTGGTTTATCTATCACTCCATGGTTTCCTAGTTTTAATTCCAATTATATGGTGGTTTTATCCATGCCAATTTGAGTTCAGCTTCCAAATCTCCCTCTATCATTTTTGCATCATAAAGTTCTTGAATACATAGGAAATACATTGGGTAAATTCAAAAATATGGATTTGGAGAGATCAAAAAATAACTTCTTCACTTATTACAAAATGTGTAGAGGTATATTTAAGTAAGGGGCTTCCAAATCACATAACATTGAAACATGGGAAATTCCAATAGTCACAAGTTTTAGATTATGAGAACATGGCATTCTAGTGTTGTGTATTTTATTAGATAAGTCATTTTTAGAACATGTGTTCATTGGACAAGAAGGCTACAAAAAAGGAAAAAGGACAAAATAATAGGCCAAAAGGTTAGCATTTCACTAAGATCCCTCCTTCAGATGATGAAGGGGAAGAAACTCAATAAGGGAGGATAGAGGATAAAATGCATGGGGACATCGTTGTCTCGCTAGAGGTCAACACACTGATTCAGAATGTTTTTGTTGAGTAAAGAATAACCAAAGCCATACATTAAGCCTAATATCAAATGTTTCTCAAATAAACCTAATATAGGCTTTTAATGTATGGCTTTGGTTATTCTTTATCCATTCAATATGTTTTCCAAAATAATTACTATTTTCTCTACATATTTGATGGTTCAAGGAAAGATTTTTTTTAAATCCCTCTCACTTTGTGGCATGAATTAAGCATCTTCACCTTTTGCAATCTACTACTTTTATTTCATATTTTCTTTAAAAGGACTTATTGGTTACTCAGAAAGGGGAATTAGCTATGCTTAGCTAAGTGAAAATAAAAATGCTCTATGCACTAGATTCCTATGTGGTCATCGCACGACACCTATTATCATGAGACCAACATTTCTCTGATGTAGTTATACTTTTGATGTCAAGTCTAAAAGAGAATGATATTTAATCAGTGGATGATGAGAGAATGTTTAGTGTAATATAATTCTTAAAGTACAAAAACTCTGATTGATTCTTGTTTTGGACATGTTCTACCAAGTAATGAACGTATAAAGACTATTGTTGAAATTTACGCATTATATTTTTGAACTCACCAATTGTGGTTTTTTAATGACTTTGTGTTATTATTTTTTTCTTATCATGTGGAAAATTAAGTTTCAATGGAGATTTATCTTCTAGTCAAAATCATTTTGCATTTTGTACAATATCAAGAAACTTTATGTCAAATGACCATTATTAGAGTTGTGAACTATAGAATAAAGTGGAACAACTGCTACAATAGTTATGGGACAAGGAGGTGAAATACCTACATATGGTCATCAAGCACCAAATCCTAAACTTGTTAGTTTATCTGAATCCAAGGAATTGGAAAAGTATTTGGCCTTTAGAGAATCAATGTATAGGAAAGAAAAATAATTTGATGTAAAAATTCATCATTTTGAGATGGTTATTCATAGACTTTATATTCTTGGGAAGCCTGTAGAATATGAATTACATAAAACATAAGTGAGTTATCTTGATGAGTCAAGGCCTAGTTTGAGGAAAAGAATCTCTGCAATTCAACATTGAACCCCCTTGGTGGTTCCTCTCCTACTGGTTGTCCCTTGGGACATACAATGAACTTTGTAGTAAGAAATGATAAAATCATGTACAAGGATTTACAAGAATGTATAGAAAGAACCCCAAAAAGTGCATCCCATGATGTTTCTTTTCCTAAACATAGAAAATGAGTATATTATAATTTAATAAAATTGTTTCCTGTTATTATATATGGTTGTATACATTATGAAAGGAATCACCAAGAGTTTACAATGATTTTATAATTTAGTGAAAGATTCGCATATATATATATAATATATATATATTATATATATATATATATTATATATATATTATTATATATATATTATATATTAGATAATATATATATATATATATATATATTATATATATATTACACCATGGAATTCCCCATTATTATACATATGAATTGTGTGTGGTTTCTTAAAATTTGTCTATTTATTTCTTTGTATATTTGTGGGATATTGATTTATTTTTAATACTAATTTATTTAATATGTTGTCAATGTAACTAGTGTTCACTGTTGATATAAAATCATATCAACACTATGTTATATAAAAGCATGGCCCACTCCAATAGAACATTGTTGTGTAGTTAGATAGTTTATTTTTCCTATTATGTAATTTAATTATATAATTATCTATTCATGTATGGATTTTTTTATTTCTATAACTAGTTTCTTGTTATATGATTCAGTTTGTTCATGCAATTAGGTTATTCATGTGAGACTATGTTTATTTATTTGTGTTATTAATTATTTATGCAGGATTTCAATTATTTATTTATTTCTAATGCTTGCATTTCAAAATGGGTTGCATTTATCTATGTTTTTGGATAAATATACTCAACACAATGATTAAATTTTTTGGTTTGAGTAAAAACAAGGATCATCTTGGAAAATATTAGTCTTTTCATATTTTGTTTGCCTGTGCGATTTATTTATTGCTTGTGTGGTTTGTTTACCTTTGTTGGGGGATTACAATATTAAGCTTCCTTAGCCCACTAGGTAGAAGTGTGGCATTTCCTTTCTTGCAAAAGTATATTATCATTTCTATTTGTGTTGGGGATTACAACGTTAAGCTTCATAAGCCCACTAGGTAGAATTGTGACATTTTGATGCAGGAGCATTTAGGCCTAGTCAGCAATGTGATAGCATGATCACATCATGTGACTAGCAAGGGGTTGGAAGACAAAGATTTTAGTTAATTTTATTTGGTTAAATGTATGAGAGTGTTTATTTATTTTCAAAATGATTCAAAAGGGGCATAGTGGTTGATTGATCCTCCCCGTGTGGAGAACAGGCCAAACTGTTAGATATAATTGGTTTTAAATAGAAAATGAGGAAACTGAAAGCTTGATTTAGCGGTTGTTTATAAAATAGTGGAGCTAAAGAGACTTTTTAGGAGAGGGTGAGAGATTTTTGGTTCTAAACCAGAATTGGGTCATGAATTCATTCTTTGTATAAATTGTGATTTCCTTGTATAATTAAGGGGTTGGTTAGCTAGACTAGGAGAGAGAGGCTGGAAGATTAGCGAGAGAAGCAGAAGGGCTAGAGCAAGGATTTCAACTAGAACATGGTTGTTATTGTTGTAGTCAAGCCAGAGGCGAGACTCTGAAAATTTTGTTATATTGAATAAATGTTTCAGTACATGTGTTAATAGGCCATTTGTATGGGATCCTTTGCTTTTCTCTGTGTGTATGCATGTGGAAGCAACTATGCATTCTTCTCTGTTTATGCATGAATTTACGAATAGCAATATTGAAATAGCGCAATTATCCTTAGTTCCTTAGCAGTGTTTGAGAGTTTTTATACTCAGTAAATTATCCAAATCCTTCCTAGAGAAATTATACAAGAAATCATCATTGAAGAAAGAATATGGTCGAGAGTCATTTATTGCAGAGTTCGTCGAAAATAAGCGGGACCAAGACTGGAGGAAATAGTTTCGAGAAGACTCAATGACCGTTAGATCTATAAGATCAATGGTAAGATTGATCACATTGGTGGAGTCTTTATGCGTGGATCGGCCGATTGCAACATTGCGATGGAATAAGGGTCATTGGATCAAAAAGGGGATCGACGGTGGAGGATCAATCACATATCGGGGTGTTGATGTGCCGAAGACAAGGTATCGGGACGCCAATATAGCGATCACCAATAAATCATAGATCGGCGATCGGGCCAAGCAAAGGTCGGGGCTATCGGAGGAGTGGGCAACTTAAGGCGAACCTAATATATTTATATATGCGGGTATATAAACCTTGAGATCCGACTCTATGGTAATATTAGAGAATGGAGTCGGAGGAAGGATAAGTTATATATATTTGTGTTAAAAACCCACGATAGGGCTAATTGTGAACAGCAATGAGGTACAACCTCAGGTTCTATGTGAAGGTCGTACAAAAGGTAGAAACGATGTTTTGCAGGGATTTTCTTTGTAGTTGAGTCATAAGGGATTTTAACGCCAATATATGATTTTGTGTGGTTTGCATATATTAACCAATGGTTTAAAGGGAAAGGGTATTATATATGTGAATTATGGGTTAATTAAAATTTGTGGTTACAAGTTTAAATCTCGATAGGGAAGAACAAATGGAAGACTTCAATAAAAAGGTTAATGAAGGTTTTGAGGGAGTAAATAGTTCCAATAGAGGCTTTTAATCGGGGTGATTGAGTTCCGATAACAAAGAACGGTTATAAAGGGCTTAACCATTTGGAGTTTGAAGATTTGACTCCTTAGGGAGTTAAACACCTGGGGAATTATTTTTATGTGTTTCATGCATATTGTGGGTATGTGCAGGGGTAACCCTACATCATTTTGGTATCAGAGCAAGATTAATGCTCTGTGGAGATTGATTGAGGAACTGAATTTTATTTTCCAACATATATAATTGGCATTGTAATAGATCTGACACAAAGGGAGAATAGAGTACAAGGATTCATGCATAGAAAAAATTTAACATGTTATAGGCAATGAAGACTTTAGTTGGTTATTCAAGAGAGATTGTGGAGAAAAAGGACATGAGGAAGGTAGGATCAGAAAGGATATTGCAGTTTTAAAGCTTTAATGGTATATGTAGGTAAATGCAGGTAACGAAATTGCAGCAAAATATTGTAAGGAAAGAAAGTGAATATATATGTACTTAGCAAGAACAGAAATTTGGTTGAAAGAAGGATTGAAGTACAGACAGCAAGAGGTAAAGCAGCATGTGTATTGTCCAGCCAATGAAAGATGAAAGAGATAGATCAGCAGGTATGAGTTGTATTTTGATGATTGGTTCATTTGAATTGTTTTTATAAAGGGAAGAGAGTGATAGCAGCAACACACAGTAGCAAACTATGTAAATAAAGAGAGGAGTTGTGTTAGTGGTAGTGAACCTAAATATTCCAGCGGAAAGTTTGACAGGGAGAACAGTTGAAGTGCTCTCAAGAGAAGGTGAGTTGAGAATACTAGCCTAAAGAGAGAAGAATAGAATGCTCAAGAGGTTCCAAAGATAGAGAACCAGTGCCTACCAAAAGATCAAGTCTAGAGAAGGGATTGGTGAGGTAAGTGACAGCAGAAAGGACTTGTTGTCACAAAGGCTTAGTGCAGCTCATAGTGAGTGCGAAACTCATAGAGATAAGGAGGAAATGACTACTAATAGTCATAGTAGGGGTTCAAAGAGAAGCCATAGCAGAGGAAAGGAGGATGCCAAGGAACAAGGCAAAGGAGAGAAGAAGAGTCAAGAGATCTTTGACAGAGAAATTATAGAACTGGAGATAATTATGGATAGCATGATAGTGCTATTAGAAAAATGTGAAGGAAACCAAAGATATGGTTGGACTATGAAAAGAAAGAAGATAAAGTGGAAGCTGCTGCAGAAACAGGTAAAGAGGAGAAAATATATCAAATTAAGAAGAGAACTCAGAGCAACTAAGTTAGAGATGGAAGATAGCTATTATAGACACAAGCAAGAGGTTTACCTTACTGAGGAAGGAATCATTGATGATTTATTGAACTCTTGGACAAGTTCAGATTAGCAAAGAGATGTGATGATTGAAACATCAAAGGAAAAGGAACCTAGTATTTTTAAAACTAATGATTTGTGCATATATGCAGGGGATGAACAATCTTTAGAAGATATGTTTATGCAGGTTGCTGAAGAAATGAAACTATTAGAAGGGATGGATGTCATAGAACAATTATTTATTAACCATGTGTTCCAGGACATTGGAGATGGACAAATGTTGAAGACTACTAAAAAGGATGAAGATGATGAATCCAGAAAGACTTGGTAGAAAGATGGCAGATAGTCTAAAGACAAAAGGGAATTGCAGATTGCAAAAGGAGAAGTAGAAAAGAGGTGTGAAGATGACCTTGTGGAAGGAACAAAGAAGAGTGTAGATACAGTACAAACACTTGAGGTAATGGAATTATCTCTCCAATTTTTATTCAAAAATTATGAACCTGTGTTGATAGTTAATGGCTAAGAAATAATCTTGAGGGGACGTAACAGATCATTAATGGAAAGGACTCTTACTAAGGAGTGTATTATGGAAGATGATAGAACCAAGGTTTTTAAAGAAAATTTAACCCAAGGAGGTATAGTGAATCCATTCAAGGTTATGAAGAAGAAAGGAAAACAGGATAAACGAGGACACAAAGAGAGGTTGGTAGACACTGATGCACAACTGGAGATTGAAGACAATGTTATCTGTACAAATTTCCAAAAGAGTAAAGGTGAGTGTAAAATACAAAATAAACAGGCAATCTTAGAGGATGAAGGTAAGGATTCTTTTGTGAACTATGCACATGTAGTGAGCAACCTGGGGGAACAGCGGAAGGTGATATTCATGATGTTGACAGTAATTTTCACTATTGTGAAAGGGACTCAACAGTGGAATGGAAAACCTATGGTATATGGTGATTTTGTTTCTTGTATGGAAACAAATAGAACTTTAGGTTCTAAACTCAGAGATTGGCAGACTTTGATTAAAACAAAGGAGGAATGGAAAATACAACTCAATGCCTTAGAGATTTGTAAGGAAGGAGCAGGAAGAATGAAAAGGAATGTGAAAGGAAGGAAGGCCAAAAAGAAAAGCAAAGAACAGAATTCAGAACTTAGACAACATTCAGAACAAAGTGAAGACAAAGAATACTTTTTCAAAAGAAGACAACATGACAAGTTTGACATGTCATATATACCTCAAGAGGATGACAAATCAGAAAACTTATGGAGCAGAATTAATGAGGACAGAGATGGAAAACGTAATATATTTTCTGACTTGTAATTATTAATTCTTGAATGTGGTTTTCAGGATGAAGAACAAACTACTCATGGAGATATGTTTACACAAATAAATATGAGGGAAGGTGTAAATTCTGGAGTTGCAAAGAGGCATTTTTCTTTATGGAAACAAGAAGATGGGAGTAAGCAACGAGTTGGATTAGAAGCTTGGAATAGGGGAAGGAGAGTTGGCATAGCTCTTAAACCAATTATTGTCGAAGAGGAAGAATATTTCAGGAGATGTGGAAGTACATTCCACAGACAAATTTTGTTCTTAATACAAAGAAGGCTTAAATGTCAAGAGTTTATCTTGAGGATGAAATTGGAAAATTGGGTGAGCAATTCAACTAAGTTTGATAGGAAAATGGAGAAAATTGAACAAAGTTCAATAACTAAGATATTTGCAGCCAAAGAACAATATAGAGTTGGAAGGCTATATGTTCTTGTATTAAACAATGCCCGATCTTCTTTTGAGATTGGAAGAACTCTACATAAGTTGTTTGATAGATGGATGATGAAAAATACAAAGATAATGAGTATAAGGAATTGCCAAAGTTAGCAAATCAAGGGAACCTGGAAGGATATATAGAACAACATAAATAAATTGGTTTATAAACATAAAGAGATGTTGGGGATCAAGTTAGAAGTTAAAAGGAACAATCAAGTACAGGACAAGAGAAAATACATGAAGATGGAGATCAATTCTATTGGTATAATGACAAGACAGCAACAGATAAGGGAACATAGATTTATGTTGTTTGAGGAGGTCTTCATACAGGGTGTTAGCACCAAAACATTATGCAAAGGAGATGCTTATGAATGCAGAGCAAAAAGACATCCACAACACAAAGTTTGGCAACCAAGAGAAACAAAGGAGGCAGTAAATACACTTGGAGATGAAAGGGATCAGGTAACCGGTTGCGAAATGAAATCTAATGAAATTTACAATGGAGGAAATAGAAATAGTCATGAATAGGAGTCCATGGAAACTTTCAAATTTGGGAGTCTAATGCAGGAGCATTCAGGCCTAGTTAGCAATGTGATAACATGATCACATGTTGTGACTAGTAAGGGGTTGGAAGACAAAGATTTTAGTTAATTTTATTTTGTTAAATGTATGAGAGTGTTTATTTATTTTCAAAATAATTAAAAAGGGGCATAATGGCTGATTGATCCTCCCTATGTGGAGATCGGGCCAAAATTTTAGATTTAATTGGATTTTAATAGAAAATGAGGAAACTGAAAGCTTGATTTAGCAGTTGTTTAGAAAAGAGTGGAGCTGAAGAGACTTTTTAGGAGAGGGTGAGAGATTTTTGGTTCTGAACCAGAATTGGGTCATGAATTCATTCTTTGTATAAATTGTGATTTCCTTGTATAATTAAGGGGTTGTTTTGCTAGACTAGGAGAGAGCGGCTGGAAGATTAACGAGAGAAGCAGAAGGGGGAGAGCGAGGATTTCAACTGGAACATGGTTGTTATCGTTGTAGTCAAGCTAGAGGCGAGACTCTGAAAATTGTGTTATATTGAATAAATGTTTCAATACATGTGTTAATAGGCCATTTGTATGGGATCCTTTGCTTTTCTCTGTGTGTATGACTGCAGAAGAAACTATGCATTCTTCTCTATTTTATGCATGAATTTACGAATAACAGTATTGAAATAGCACGATTATCCTTAGTTCCTTAGTGGTGTTTGAGTGTTTTTATACTCAGTCAATTATCCAAAGCCTTCTTGGAGAAATTATACAAGAAATCATCATTGAAGACAGAATATGGCTAAGAGTCGTTTAAGGTAGAGCTCGTTGAAAATAAGCAGGACCAAGACTGGAGGAAACAGTTTCAAGAAGACTCAGTGACCGTTAGATCTATAAGATCAACGGTCGAGATTGATCACATTGGCGAAGTCTTTATTGGTGGATTGCCCGATTGTGACATTATGATGGAATAAGGGTCGTTGGATCAAAAAGGGGATCGACGATGGAGGATTGATTGCATATCGAGGTGTTGATGTGTCAAAGACAGGGTATCGGGATGTCGGTATAGCGATCGCCAATAAATCGGAGATCAGTGATCAGGCCAAGCGGAGGTCGAGCCTATCAAAGGAGTGGGCGACTTAATGTGGACCTGATATATTTATATATGCGGGTATATAAACCTTAAGATCCGGCTCTATGGTAATATCGAAGATCGGAGTCGGAGGAAGGATAAGTTATATATATTTATGTTAAAAACCCGTGGTAGGGCCAATTGTAATTAGCAATGAGGTACAACATTGGGTTCTGTGTGGAGGTTGTACAAAAGGCGGAAATGATGTTTTGCAAGGATTTCCTTTGTAGTTGAGTCATAAGGGATTTTAATGTCAATATATGATTTTGTGTGGTTTTCATATATTAACCAATGGTTTAAAGGGAAATGGTATTATATGTGAATTATGGGTTAATTAAAGGTTGTGGTTGTGGGTTTAAATCCCGATAGGGAAGAACAAATGGAAGACTTCATTAAAAAGGTTAATGAAGTTTTTGGGGGAGTAAATAGTCCCGAAAGAGGGTTTTAAGCGGGGTGATTGAGTTCCGATAACAAGGAACGGTTATAAAGGGCTTAACCATTTGGAGTTTGAAGATTTGACTCCTTAGGGAGTTAAACACCTGGGAAATTACTTTTATGCTTTTCATGCATACTGTGGGTATGTACAAGGGTAACCCTGCATCACATTGCATTTCCTACAAAAATAGATTAGCATTTTTACATGTGTTGGGGAATACAATGTCAGGTTTCCTAAGTCAGTTAGGTAGAAATGTATCATTTCAATTTTGCAAATGTGATCTTTAATTTCTTGCAATATTGTTTCAATTTCTACAAGTGTGATTTCATTTTCTAATTTTGTAGAACCTTCCCAAAACCTGTGAACTATTGATACTCTCCTTGCAAAAGTAGTCATTAATACTAGAAGAACAAAATAAACCAATGAAAGTATAAAGTGTGATATGCATATATAGTACACAGTAACTCACAAGTTCCATATAAGCCCCGAGTTAACAATTAAATGTATAGAATTTTAATTGTTTTTATGAACAACTAGAAAGGTAATTAAAAAGCTTGTCAACTACTATAGACAAACAGAAAAAATAAATAAATTATTATATTATGCACTAAATGTTTCAAATTGAACACTCACATTCAAAACATGATAGAAAATTACATCATAAACCCTACTTCATTGTGTATGAAAATGTTCAAGAAAGTTTAGAGATCAATAAGCTTCATAGTCTTGCATTAAAGCATTCTATGTGAATTAAAAATTGATTTGGGACAAAATGGGAGTGATGATTTAAATATACGTATTTCACTTAGAAAAGAGAAAAAGGGACACCCATAAATGTGATGCATAACCCTACAAATTGTTCTCCATTTTAGATTTAAAATACTCAATGAATGGTATGTGTATGCCTTATGTTTACTTTTATAAGCAACCCAAAATTTTAGAACCATTACAATCCTCAAACATTATTCCCTAACTAACAACCTTTCATCAACCAAGAGAATTAGTAGATTCTCATTATAGCTTCATCAAATACTAGCTAGGAAATGGTATATGTTTGTTGAATTCCTCTCCTTGGATGTTTTCAAGGAGACAAATTCCCTGTTTAGCATTTTCTTTCTAAATATTTTAATTGGACAACAAACTACTAAAATTTATGAATGTTTGTGTCAATCATTATATGCATTACTTGTACAAATAATGCAGTGTAGTATATCTTTTGTATCAAATTCTATGAAGCTAGAAATTAATCACTTAAACTTTTAAAATCATAGGCTAACATATTGTATTACAACAAGAAATAATAGAAACTAAGTACAATATATAATAAGTTTGTCAACTAATAAACTATCTGAGAGCATGACAAAGGCAATTTGAGGAAGCAAAATCAAATGTGAGAATAGTGAGTCTTTTGGATCACTTCTTTTTACTTAGTAAAGAGATGCTTGTTAAGAAAAGCCAATAGGAAATATAATGTTTTGAAAACAAAATAAAATAAACAATGAAAACCACAACATCAAAAATTTTACGTGGAAAACCCAGCAATGTATTGGGAAAAACCACAGGGAAAAGATCAAATCTCTTTTATTACTAGTAATAATAATTAAATGATCCTTCACTTGTGAGATCAACTCTCAATTGCTTAATGTTGAATATTGAATGAACTTGATCTTATTTATAGAAGAATTCTCCATTATATTTGAGGAGAACCTTTCGTTACAATCGAAGAGAAGTTTCCATTACATTCTATAAGTTTTCATTACATTCAAGAAGAATATTTGAGAGAAAAGTAAAATTAAAAACATTTGCACTCTCACTCAACCATATTTGAACTCACACTTCAATATTTTCATTCACTCTTAACTATATTTGGACTCACACTTAACCATCGTCCACTTGCACTTAAATATTTGTACTCATTCTTAACTATATTTTGACTCACACTTAACAATCTCCTACTTGAGACCAAATATTAATGTCAATGATCCTTTCCGAAAAATCTCTCATCTCGTTTGTATCACACCACTACAATGCTTCTTCTTATCTCTTGGCAATATTTTTGTTAACATGTTGGCTACATTTTCTTGTGTGTATTTTTTCCAATTGTAGCAACCCATCATCTAGTACTTGGTGAATCCAATGATATCTAACATCAATATGCTTTGTTTTAGAATATATGCGGGGTTTTTTTCTAAGTGAATAATGCTCTAACTATAACAAAGAAACACATATTTTTCTTGTTTTATTTCCAAATCTTCTAAAAAGTGTTGCATCCATAGCATCTCTTTAAAATCTTTTGTTGAAACTATATATTATGCCTTTGTTATGGACAAAGCTCCTACCTTCTGCAATTTGGACACCCAAGGCACTGTTGTACCTACAAAATTATATAAATAACCATTGGTGGACTTTCTATCATCCACATATCCAGCCATAGTTTCATCTATATAACCTTCAATTTTGGCATTATTGTTACCAAAACATAAACACGAATTACTAGTACCCTTGAGATACCTAAAAATCCACTTTACCACTTGTCAATGTTGTTTTCTTAGATTTGCTAGAAACATGCTTACAGCTCTCATTGAATGTGCAATATATGATCAGGTACATACCATGGCCTACATCATGCTCCCAATTGCTAAAGAATAAGGATTCCTCCTCATTTCCTCTTTCTCCTTATCATCACAAGGGAATAATTTAGCACTAAGTTTGGTGTTAGGTTTAAGGGGTGTACCAATTGGTTGTTATTCTTCCACAACACTAGAGAATATAGGTAAGAATATTACAATCTCTGACACAACTAACTCAAATTCCACAACAAACTACTTTGTATATCGGAATAAACATAGAAATAAATCAACACATGCACAATAGACAATTTGTTTTTTACAATTTTCAACACAACTTTTTTATATTGACAATCTTTAATACAATAGCCTATGGCTTTTTTGTCGTTGCTACAACACCCTCCAAAATTTTCACTACATTTCAAATTTTGGATCCTACTTCATTGTCATATCAAGAGTTGCCTCATTCGTCAATTGTCATTTCATGTTTCTTTGTATGGCATAAGTGTTCTTGAATGATCTCAAGTGGTGTCGCATTGATTAGAACATCTCTAGGTGCATTTCATGGTCGCAACATCTTTGTGTTATAAAGTGGCATTTTGATGTATATTCATTGTTCATCAAGATTGTATAGGTTCTCTCAATGAGTTGGTATGTATTGCATGTGGTTTTATGTCTAGAACTCATCTTGTTTGCCCCTTGCCTTATCACCCATACTTAGAAAAAATTTGGTTCCAAAACGTGATCATTAAGGCTAAGAGCGCATGAGCGCACTCTGAATCCCTGATGGGAGACCCTTCGTTATTTGGATGTGTGCCTTGCGCCCTCCTTGAGATTTGGTAACACTCCCCAAGCATGAACCCCTTTCCTTGTTCCAAACTATAACCTCTAAAATAACTAATTCCTATGTGAGCACACTCCTTCAACTCAAAGAAGTGTTCCCTCCTTGAGCGCACTAGCACACCTTGAAGACTCGAAGCTCAATCCTTCAACCTTCCTTGATGTGCCATGCACCCTCCAAACCTTTGAGTGCATGGGCACACTCTGAATGCATGAAGATATTCTCTTCAACCTTCAAAATTGTGCCATGCACCCTCTTTGGTCTCTTGAGCACATGAGCGCACTCCGAAGGCACAAATATCTTCTCTTCATCCTTCAGACTTGTGCCATGCACCCTCTTTGTTCTGTTGAGTGCATTAGCACACTCTCAAGGCATGAAGCCTCCCCCTTCAGCCTTTAGACTTGTGCCATGTTCCCTCTTTTCTCTCTTGAGTACATGAGTGCACTCCAAAGGCACAAAAACTCACCCTTCAACCTTCCTACTTGCGCCATGAGCCCTCTTTGGTCTCTTTTAGCGCAATCCTTCAACCTAAATGTGCCCTCCTTGAGAGAACTTCTTTGACCCGAAGGAATGTTCCCTCCTTGATAGAACTCCTTCAACCTAAAGGAATGTTCCCTCCTTAAGAGCACTCCTTCAACCTAAAATAATGCACCCTCATTGAAAGCACTCCTTCGACCTGAAGGAATGTGCCCTCTTTCTCTCCCTTGAGCGTATAGTGCACTTGGGAAGCCCATAGCCTTCTCCTTTCTCCTTTAGACTTGTGACATGTTCCCTGCCTTGACTACCTTATTCCCTTGAGTGCATGATAAAGCCTCGAAGATTCCCTTCTTTGTCCCTACAACCTTTCAAAGTGACCCCATGCGACTAGAAGCACCTTTGACCCTTTTGAGTGCACCGAAGAGGCATAAATAGAAAATATGCATAAAACATGGTATATTAGGAAATTTCCAAGTTGATAGTTGCTTTTCATGGGTGATTGCAAAAGAATATTGTTGGGTCCCTATAATACTAGTGATTAACCCATTACTATTGTAATTGTACCCCTTATTAATATTGTTGTGCCCCTATTATCCCCATATTGTTATTACTGTGCCCCATAGAATGCCTCTATTGTTATTTTTGTGGCTTTATATTATTATTGTTAGGTCGGTTGGTTTATATTGTGACTCCTTAGACTCCTATATAAGAAAGGAGGTTTTTTCATTTGTATCATCCAAGAATTGTTCATTTATGTAATGTAAAGGAGGTTGCCCCCTCAAATAGGCTGAATTTTAAGGCGTTGATCTATCTTTTCTATCTTTTTTCTTGAGTTGTTTCACAACATTTGGTATCAGAGCTTTGGATTCTAGGGTTTCGCTGCTCCAAACAGGTCATCGTGGCATTTTCGCTATAACATTTTTTCTGCGATTTTTTAGAAGCTAAAAAAAAACCATTTGAGAAGACATCGCGTTGAAGCTCGGGTCCGAATTTCAGAGCTTTTCGCACTATATGTGCGGAGATATGATCTGAGGAAGTTGGTCTTTTTGCAGACTCCTGAATTACATTCCAAATAGGTGACCTAGGAAAAATCGTCATAACTTTCTCTCTAAGCATCGAATTGAAATTTTGTAAGAAGGTATAGAAAGAGGATAGACTGTAGTTTCTTATATATATTTTTTAGAGCCAAAGGTCGAAACAGTGACTCATGGCACGTCGTACAAGTTCGCTCTACTGAACTAGTCTATAATCAGGTCACTGTGGGAGATTTCGCATAACTCTTCCTTGGAGAATCCAATTTGGATCAGACTGGTGGCATTGGAAAGAGGACACAGAGGGCTACTACATGTCACAATTTAAGAACTGGATGATTTGAATGTACAGAGATACATCAAAGGCAATATCGAGCTCCTACAAAGTGAAAAAAGGTGTGTAGATTCTTTTCAATTTTTGCTTAAGATTGGTTTGAAATTTATTTTGAAGGAATTCAAAGGGCATAGTAGAGCATTATTATCGGTAACTGATGCCCCGAGGAGAGAAAATTCAAACACCTAGTAAGTAACCTGAAAGTCTAGCATGACTCATGAAGAAGAGGAAGAAATGCAACATGATATATCAAAATTACAAGACCAAGTGCAACAACTGTCCCTTGCACAAAAAGGAACAGAATCGAAGATGGATGGTTTAAAGAAAGATGTAGAAGCTAAGATGGATGGTTTAAAGAAAGGCATAGAAGCTCAGATGGACTGTTTAAAGAAAGGTGTAGAAGCTAAGATGATTGATGTGGAAGCTAAGATTGATGATTTGAAGATAGATTTGAAGACAAACATGGAAGGTTTGAAGACAGGCATGGAAGATTTGAAGACAGATTTGAAGACAGATTTAACAAAGTTTCTACAAGAAATGCTTACTAATGGTGAAAG
>APFE030047302.1:0-11584 GCA_000404065.3 Pinus taeda | reverse complement strand
CATGTGGAGTCTCTAGCCTCTATATAGGCCTCATACATACAATACCATGCATCAATACCATGGTTTACTCATACCGTCAACTAATACCATGGGCCCATTACATTATTATTAACTACTTGTGGTCCCTTACATGACATGGGTTAACCACCTTATTTACTACTATGGCCCATCCCATTATTACATTATTACCTTGGGTACCTCCCTCGGTACCCCATATTACCCCCCTAGGTACATAACATTTTCTTTGTGAATGATGTGTGTACCATCATGGATATAGCACCCAGCAAACGATGCATTGCTGAAGTGAAGATGACAAGGAACAGGATGTTCCCTCTCAGGATCAAGGTAGATTTGAAAAACAAAAATGAAATTGCAGCAGTTACCCAAGAGGCCTTCCAAAGCGTGCCAAAGGATGAAAAGTGGTTGTGGCACTTGAGATTTGGACATCTCAATTTCGGAGGTCTAAACTTGTTAAGCAGAAAAGGAATGGTGAAAGGATTACCATTGATAGAGGAACCGGACAGCCTATGCGAAGGTTGCATTTTAGGGAAACAACATAGAGAAAGTTTTCCATCAGGTAAAACCATAAGGGCAAAGGCACCCTTAGAGATCATCCACTCAGATTTATGTGGACCGATGCAAGCACCATCATTAGCAGGCAACCAATATTTCCTAACATTTATTGATGACTTTACAAGAAAAACTTGGGTATATTTTCTTAAAAAAAAAAGTGAATTGTTTGAGAAATTCTGAAATTTCAAGGCACTTGTGGAAAACCAAAGCGGGCTGCACATTAAAGTTTTGAGAACTGATAGAGGAGGTGAGTATATCTCCAAGGAGTTTCTACGACTTTGTTGAGAAAATGGAATTAATAAGCAATTTACAGCAAGGTCCACTCTGCAGCAAAATGGAGTTGCAGAGAGGAAAAGCAGGACAATCATGGATATGGCAAGGAGCATGTTGAAGGCCAAGCATTTGCCAAATGATTATTGGGTTAAAGTTGTACATTGTGCAATGTATATTTTGAACAGGTGTCCTACAAAAGCAGTGATGAACAAGGTGCCGGAAGAAGCATGGACTGGAAGAAAGAAAGGAGTCACCCACATGAGAGTTTTTGGATGTGTGGCCTATGCACACATTCCAGATCAGCTAAGGAGGAAGTTGGACAGCAAATGGGAGAAATGTATCTTCATTAGATATAGTGAGGAATCCAAAGCATACATTTTGTATATCCCATCTACCAAGAAGTTTTTCGTCAGCAGAGATGTTCAATTCATTGAGGAGGAAGCTTGGGATGGAAGCATAGAGAAAATAGTGAATGTTAAAAACTATTTGTCTCATGATGAAGATGATGAGGAGATGGCTGAAATACATCCCCAAACAGCAACGCCAACACAAGGACAACAAGGAACACCCTTGAGGATAAATGAAAGTGCTTCTCCAAGCACACCACAAGGAGGAAATTCAAGTGCATTTTCAAGCACTTGCACACCGAATGAAAGAGGTAAGAAATTCAGAAATTTAAGTGACATTTATGATGAATGAATCAATTCATTGTTTGCGTTGTATTGTCATGTTGATGACCCTATTCATTTCGAAGATGCAATTAAAGATACGAAATGGATAGAAGCTATGGATGAAGAGATCAATGCCATAGAGAGAAACAAAACATGGGAGTTGGTTGAGCTACCAAAAGGTAAAGAAGTCATTGGAGTCAAATGGGTTTATAAGACCAAGTGCAATGCCGAAGGCAAGATAGAAAGGAACAAGGCAAGACTTGTTGTCAAGGGATACAAGCAGCAGTATGGGAGAGATCATGAGGGGACTTTCACACCGGTTGCAAAAATGGAAACCGTGAGAGCAGTGTTGTCCATAGCAGCACAAAACAAGTGGAAAGTTTACCAAATGGATGTGAAGTCAGCATTCTTGAATGGAGTGTTAATGGAAGAGGTTTATATTGAATAGCCTCTAGGCTATGAGAAAAAGGGCCAAGAGCACAAAGTGTGCAAATTGAAGAAAGCTCTTTATGGGCTGAAGCAAGCGCCAAGAGCATGGTACAGTAGGATAGATTCCTATCTACTGGAGAATGGATTTGACAAATGTGAGGGAGAACCCACAGTCTACATCAAAGAAAAGGATGGTAAGATTTTAATTGTTGTGTTATATGTTGATGATGTTATTTTCACAGGTAATGATGATCAGCTCATTAAAAATTTTAAATCAGTCATGAAGGAAGAATTTGAAATGACTGACATGGGTTTCTTGAGATACTTCTTAGGCATAGAAGTAGTTCAAAATGAAAAAGGAATTTTTATCTCACAGGCAAGATATGTGGATCAAGTATTGAGCAGATTTAGCATGGAAGAATGCAAGGCAGCGATCACTCCCACAGTGATGGGATTAAAACTCAGCAGAGAGGACAGCAGCAAGGATTTTGATCCTAGTTTGTACAAGAGTATTGTAGGCAGCCTTATGTATTTAACAGCAACTAGGCCTGATATTATGTATGCTGTTAGTTTAATTTCCAGATTCATGGAGAGGCCAAAGGAGGCACATTGGCAAGCAGCAAAAAGAATTTTGAGGTATGTGAAAGGTACCAAAATGTTTGGAATTTTATATAATGTCTCAGAACATTCAAATTTGGTTGGATACACAGATAGTGATTGGGCTGGAAGTGTTGATGATCGGAAGAGCACTTCCGGTTATGTTTTCCATATGGGTTCAGGAGCCATTTCATGGGCTTCTAAGAAGCATTCCATTGTAGCATTGTCTACAGCAGAGGCTGAATATGTGGCGGCTACAGCAGCAACATGTCAAGCAGTTTGGATGAGAAGGATGTTGAGGAGCTTAGGCCAAGAGCAGGCAAAAGCAACAGTGATCTTTTGCGACAATAGCTCAGCTATTGCATTGTCAAAGAATTCGGTGTTTCATAAGAGAACAAAACACATTGATACAAGGTTTCACTACATCAGAGAGTTAGTGAACAATGGAGAAATCGTCCTAGAACATTGCAGGACTCATGAACAGGTTGCAGATATTTTGACAAAGCCACTGGACCAGAAAAGCTTTGAATTTTTAGGAAGTGTCTGGGTATGACCGAATGTCCAACAGTTGAAATTAAAGGGGAGTGTTAAATTTATAATTTCAACCGCGCGGGAAACCACAGCTGTAAACCTCAAAACCGGCGGTAAGCCATCGCACCACCCTTCAGCGTAAAGTGGTTTCCGGACAAGAGGCTCCGATGCAATTTGGAGCAGCCACGTGGATTGCCGTGACATCATCCTCTGACATTTATCGGACGATAAATGTCGGTCAACTCACCCCATCCGATATGCGTCCGATTTGGTCCATCGTTTGTCCGCCGTTCGATTGCGAGGAAGGTGCATACGAGGTCTGACAACATTAAAATATTGCGTTGAGTAAAGTTCGGTCAAAGCAAGGTATCCGATATTCGTTCGATCAGCTCAAAGACTGTCCGCCGTCTGATCGTGAGGAAGGTATACGGGCCCTGGTAAATTAAATGCAGTATGGAATAAAACTATGGACCATACCCTAAGTTAATATTATGACATGGTTTTTGGTAAAGTTTTTAATGTTTTTACGGCCCGTAATAGTTATGGCATAGGGAAGTATGGGCGAAAAATGAAATGTAAGTTTTTAATTAATTGCATATGAATTGTATTGTATACGTTTTAGTATGAGTGTTGACTCTAGGTAATATAGTATTGCACACGGGGAGGTGAACCTCTGTTCGCTGCAGCGAGAAGAAAAAACCACACAGCTGGTAAAATAAAAATGTAACAGAGTTCATTTTTGAATATGTATGAAACGCACCAGCGTAAAAATGTTTTGTTTGTAATGTAAGAAGTAAAAAGAATGCACAGCAGTGCAGGAGAAGAAGGAGAAGTGACTGAAGAAAACCAGGGGTAGTTTGTTCCAAAACCATGAATTGTTTCACACAGCAGTGAAAAGGTAAATGTGTAAATCCCTGTAATTTTTGTTTTCACACAGCAGTGAATGTAAATGAAATATTTACACACAGTGGTGTAAAATTTCATAGGAGGCAGAGTAATTTTTGTTAACATGTTTTGGTGAATCCCTCTGAGTAAAAGAGGATGAATATGTAAGTGTTTTTGTTTAATGAATAGAAATCATTTTATGGTGGTGGAATACTGTGTTCTGTGTAATTTTTTTTTAAAAAGCTTCTCTGTACAAAAAGATCCTGGTGTAAAAGAAACAGAGCATTGCCTTTGTGTTTTATTTTGTGTTTTTGAGATTTTCCCCTTAAAATCTCCAACATCCTCCAAGAGGCGGCACTGTGGACCAACGGCTATTCAATGTTACAGTACAACAAATGTTGCAACATACGGGAGGTTGGAACAAAACGTTTTCAAATGTGAACGTTGCACTACTCCCAACAGCGCTGTATGTGTCACAATCTCTGGGGCACCCTGCTCCTCCCTCAGTTTATGATTGCATTCGCTACATGAAAAGCATACCTCTGGATTTCGATCCGGGGTCCGCCATGGAATAAGCAGATATTGGATACCTGGTCCTTGGAAGAGTTATTGAGAAAGTTAGCGGAACGAGTTACGCGGATTATATGCGTCAACACATATTCAAGCCATTAGGTCTGACGAAGATGAAACTAGCACAGTCACAGGTGGAACATCTGGCAGAAAACGAAGTTCACTACTATGGATTTGATGGCGATCAAGACCTAACCGTGCTCTCCATATTTCCCGGGGAAGGTTTTGTAAACGCTACCTACGGGATCATCAATTATAGAAGTTTGGAGTCAGCGGCAGGGTGGGTAGGAAATGCTGGTGATATTGTTAGATTCATAGATCATGTTGATGGGCTACGGGAGCCTGCAATTCTAAATAAAGACATGGTATATGCCATGCTCAATGCTCCAATGCCCTCTAACAGAAGTTTAGCAGGCAATCCTTTGTTTGGCCATTCACAGGGACTTAATGTGTTTGTTAGTGTGGATAAAAAAGGGAAGATCACGAGTTTCCAGCACGGCGGTGCAATCTACGGCGCTATGTCTTATGTCACGAGACTGGTAGACAATAATATTTCATTTGCCTTTCTATTCAATACTCTACCGCTTGGAAATTTCGTGTATGAAGCCATTGGCAATCTCACCCAGGTAGCTAATAACATTCATGCTTGGCCCCCCGGAGACCTGTTCGAGGGAGAGAAATAATCTGGATATGTATACTATAAGCTACTTTGGATGCTACTACTGCCGTAATAAATAATGAATAAAATGGACAATTGTCATTAGAGACATTGTCCTATCTATGTTTCCAGACGAAATAATTTACAGTGCTTCGGAACCTGTATTCCTCAGCCATAATATTTATATATTAGGTTTGATATATATACAGTTTTCTCTAAATTTTAATACAAGTCGTTGAAATTACATGTTTGAAGTATGAAATTTATATAAATAGCAAACTTATATATATTAATGTTATTAATAAATACCATTAATTATATTTAATAATACAGTTAGCACAATCATATTTAGAAGCGGTGAAGAATTTGACTATGCTTATATCTGTCCAACTGTTGCCAAATATTGGGAATCGGCAATCGAAATAAAAATGCCCAACAAAATCTATAAGAGACCAAATGTGATATCGCCTTTACGGCTGGAATTTCCAACGTCGCCAGTGAAACATTTCCGGATGCAAGTAGAGATATTCCTGGTACCAAATTCCACTTCTGCTCCATAATATGATATCGGCGACATGCACTCTAATGAGAGAGAATTGATTTTACATTCTCCTGTTTGAACTCAATAAGGGAATGACAACCCTCCTCATTAATGGTGGAAAAATTCATTCTTCAAAGGTCATTGAAGGAAGCTGTATTAATCCTTCTCCTACCGGACACTCAAACTAACACCCATTCCATTCCATTCCAGTCCACCATTAAATTGTTTCGAAATGTTCAGTCTCCCATAGATCCCGATGATTGATTGAAGGAAGATCCATAACATATATGAGACGCATATATGAATTCAATTGACCCGCACGAATGCATTGAATGGACACGCATGAAACTGTTACATTTTCTATATAATGCTTTAAAATTTTCCTGGAAAAAGCAACACTCGAAATTATGTGTTAGGGTTTTAATCTGGCTGTGGTAAATGTCATCCATCAAATTTCTAACCAGACGAAGGATATTCTTTAATAATAAATTTTAAAATTTCTCCGGGCCAAATCCAATATAAACCACACTTATTGGCATAATTACATATCTAAAGTAAATAGTTTTTTTAAACATTAAATGTATTTATATATTTCAAAACACACTTTTAACCATTCTGATGATGATGGTGGTTAACGTCCACTGAGTCCAAATAATGATCTATCGGACCTAAAAAGACAAATTATTTATTTTGATTTAAGAATTTTATTCCTATGCTCAAAAAGCTTGGAGAGAAGCCTTCCGAGTTCACTATAATTTTGGCATTGTAAAAGGATAGGGAGGTCAGTGTTGTAACAAAGGTTGTGAAATTGAGATCTAATGTGGTTGTATGCAGGGCACTCTAAGAGGAAGTGGTTTTCATCCTCGATGCTCCTATTCTCACAAATATGGCAGATCCTTTCTATCCATGGCGTTTTTGGAACTACCCAGCGGCCAGTTTCACTATGGAGCTCATGAGAATTCGTTCTAATCTTTCCTATATTAATTTTCTTTTTTGAACTAGTTAGAATAGAGAGATACTTTTGATCTTCAAGGGTGGGGTTGAT
Source organism: Pinus taeda (assembly GCA_000404065.3). Taxonomy (NCBI): domain Eukaryota; kingdom Viridiplantae; phylum Streptophyta; class Pinopsida; order Pinales; family Pinaceae; genus Pinus; species Pinus taeda. The sequence goes on along the minus strand of APFE030047302.1, from coordinate 4,811 downwards.
GACCTTCTTATAATAATTTAATTTTCTTTTAGACGCTAAATCTTTCTCACACCATAATTTCTCACACCATAATTTAATTAAAAAATTATTACCCCTATATATATATATATATTCCTCTCCATTTAATATATTAATAAATCTAATCAATATTCAAAACTCTGAAATATCAAATTAATATAAATAAAATCTATTTTTCATAATATAAATCTAGATTATATAAATATAAATCTATTTTTCATATATAAAAATCTATTGTTGAAAGTCTGATAAATATATGCAATTATATAAATCATAATCTTCACTTAAATTTGATTTTTTTTTAATAATTTAATAAATATGTATAGACACGGTACTATTTTTTTTGTAAATTAAAACTTTTATATTATTAAAAAAACCAAAAATAAATAACTTGTCTAGACATCTCTTTTAAGAATATATTTTCAGACTCAAAAGCTCTCATATAATCCCAATACAAAAATCCTAGCGTAGGTGTATGCCCAAGCCAATGTAGAGCTTAACCCCGCTCTCCATTACATTACGAGTCAACCTATGTACTATGTATGGTGAATCCAGGGAGGGTAGAACATCAATAGAGCAAGGATGCCCAAGTAGGCAACATATTTTCATAGATGCGATGATCTAAATATTGGAGAGCATGAAAATTGCAATAAAGTCTTTATAACTTGATGGTAATGGATTGAGAAATTTGGTTACATAAGAATGTAACTATTAATATAAATTTGTATAGAAAAGAGTTTAGTAAAATATGATTATGAAGTATCAAGATGATAACGAAGTTCACTCCATCACTAAATTTGTTTTTGGATTTGCTTTTAAAGGTGAAATAGATTTATTGTTTTTCTTCAAAGAGGTTGAATAAAATTGTTTTACAAAAACTGCCTTTTACTACCAAAGAGCTTTCAAGACCAATACAATGCATACATTTCTCAAAAAGACATCCTCTCCTGAGCTCTCAAGGCTCTCAAAACAAAGCTTCTTCAACAAGTCTCTAAACAACACTCTCAAACAAGCTCTCCAAAAACTCTCAACAAACTTTGTCTCCCTCCTCTAAAAATACATAAGAGAATTTAAATTTTTGATATCCATAAATAAAGGATAAAATATCTCCCTAGATGGACATTCCAAGGAAAGCATAACTCTCTTTATCCACAAAAGGAGGAGCTTATGAGATTCTTAAGGAGAAAATCTCTAAGTTCCACATATCAAGGACCTCATCTACATTTTAGAGGGAAACAATTCCCATGAAAATCTCAACTTCCAACGTGAGATTAGGAAATTGTTTTTGAGGTGGATTCTCACACTTCATCAATTTCATTTTTGAAAAATATAAAATTCAAATATATGAGTGTATCCACACTAAGCTCGTATCAAACATTTAACATTTTAAAATGCTCAAATCCTAGCCTTTAATGAACTTTTCCTTGGGTAAAATTTGGAGAACTATGTCAAGATCCTACTGGATCATACCTCCCTACAAAGATATATTTTGGTCCAACAAAAGCTCAAGGATCTTTAATTGAATATGTTATCATAAAAAAGATTTTCTGCAGAATTAGGTATAATTCAATTACAGAGACGAAAAATTTGCTCTTTTTCCTTATGAATTACTAGGACAATGATAAATTTCCTGCAAAGAATTTTGTGTCATTTTCTCTGCTCAAGCCTCCATTTTCCTCCATTTTGTATTGTCACATACCATGGTGAAATGTACTTCAACAAGGTCACGACTATAAAAAAATTTGCTCTTAGTTCATGGCGATATCATTGTGCTCATTACCGCGTACCACCAAGGTTAGTGATAAATTTCTTCCTCAATACAAACTCTGGATAATTTTCTTGAAGAATTGTCAATGCCTTTTTCGTAACTTTTTGCAAACCCCACGCTGCAAGACCTGGTGCATTCTTAAGATCGGTAATTTGAACCATTGAATTTATTCTTCGAGGATTGAAGTTTAGTTTTTGTATCTCCTTTTCTAGTAACTGATTCCAAAATGTTTCCTTCATAAAATTATGTTTTTCAGTATAGTAAAAGCTTCAAAAACCTTGAAGTCTCTTGTTCAGAAACTTCAACAGAATTATGTGAGTAGATTCATCATTCAAGTTGTGAATATGAAAAATTGTATGGACTAATATCCGTAAATGGCTTAATTTTTTCATGATTTTTCCAAAAAAAAATTGGCCAATTTTTATTTTTTCTAAATGTTATTCGGCCAAATTTTATAGAATAATTTTTTTTTACCTTGAAATCACCAAAATTTTATAGAGACTATATATAAGATAATTAAAAACTTGAATATTTTTACAAATATGTCACTAAACATTTTGTAGTTTGCATATTGAAGACGATTAAGATTCACCAAAGTTTCTAAATTTTAAATTATATTTCTGTCTTTAAAATTTTCCATAAAACTTGTGAAGAAATAAAACTCGTCATAGAAAAACATTTACAGAAATTTGAACTACAACCTCCTCAATTACCAATGACCTCAATGGGAGCTTTAGCATCAACAATCACATGCAAGTAGCAAAAGCCAAATACAAAGGAATTTCACAATTTCCAAAGTGAGAAAATAATGCAAGATTGTCATCGTTGATCTTGCATGAGAACATGATTATCAACTTTGCATATGAAATAAATTGGTGAAGTTGTAATTTTCTTAATAAAAGGGTCACAAGAGCAAACTACAAGCAGTATCGACTCAAAAACTTTGCTTGCATGGATTACCTTGGACTTCGTATATTTTTTTTCTCGCTTTGTCATCATATGGTCCATTGAATGGATTATCTCTTAACTTCGTATATTTTTTTTTCTTGCTCTGTCGTCATACAGTCCATGGATCGAAATGGAGAGATCCATACGGCCCCTGGCTAACAGCTCCCATCGTTGTTTCCAAGTTGATGTGAATGTTGTAATATATCTCCACTGACGCAATCGAACAGGGAGGATTTCGTCAGATCCCGATCTTTGTGATGACTACCATTCTTTGAATCCACGAATACTCTATATGATGGCTCACCCATTTGACATTATGATTCATTTGTAAATGTAGTGTACAATATAACTACACCTTCTAAAGTTGAACTCTGCACTCGTCACTCCCTCGAATTGAAATATGAGTCTAATCTCGTCTATCTTTGCCCGGATCTGTCTAACCAATCCAACAGCTCCTGTGCCTTCTTAGATCTATGTATACATTTTTCACTGCTTCCCAATGGATTTTTCGAGGAAGATCCTCAGAGTTGGGTTGTCGTCACAACCATGATTGTGGATGAAACTTATGTCCTAAGTGGCAGATTGGCGGACTCGTAGAATAACTTTCCTCTAGGAATATGCACAACCAATTTCATCTCCTCTTCCAGATAATGGCTTGTAATAGCTATGGATAAAATTTGTGCCACATTTGGTGGAATATTTTCTCGCAGATTAATAGTTGTACTGTGGCTAGCATTGTGGATTGAGGTCGTCTACTTCCCCATGTAACCATGGTAATCAATGCCATGCGAGAACCAACCCCACAATCACCTCTGCATGGTACATGTCTTTGCAACGTGGGCCAAATCTATGGTTAAGGTCTCCTTGTAATGAGTTGTAACCACTGATCAATATCCGTAGTTCAAATCTTATTGAGTACATTGGTCTGTTGTGGTCGATTCTCAAGAAGCAGATCCCCCACCCTCACCTTGGAGAGTCTTGCTTTGCTAAAACCATAGGATCTTAGTATATAGACTTACGGGTGGTTGGATGTACTCTTGGTTTTATAGTGGCAGCTATGAAGATTGATCCTAAATCTCCCATAAATTAAGACTGGCAGTTACCGATTCACCATGTGATTAGAAAAAATATATCTATGGTAGTATACATGAATCTACCAAACTGTTTCCACCGCTTACAAAGCCAATGTTGAATGAATATGGAAATAATGAAGAAAAGAAGTTAAACTCATTCAGTTATACATTGACCAAGAAAAGAAACTGAATTCAAACACATGCAAATAGACACTCAGGATTTACGTGGTAAAACCTTGAGAGGGAGTCAAGGAAACATCCACGGGGCAAGGGATTGGAATTTATTAATTCAACAATGATTCCCCACACATACATTTCACGAGCATTCACTAGTTTTATATCATCGACCTCCGTTACATAACTGACATTTCGGTATGAAACTGACTAGTGACATTTTGTAAGGACCATATTAAGAGTATATACATTTTTTTATTTTTTATCTTTTTTTTTTCTTTTTTTTTTGACAGCAAATACGACCAGAAAAGAAACACATTGAGATTTCAAATTCATTCAACACACACATTGCTGATACTCATTTCAGGAAATATATCATAACATTTACATACTTTTAACTAAGATCAATTAGTAATGAAATACATATGTACCGTTCACCAAAACGCGAGACCCCACTTGCTCTGTTGTTGCTGGTATTCCCTTGTTGCCGGTCACTTCTGCGAGTGAATGATGACGCACTTGATCCGAATGCGAAGACCCACCGATTAACCTCCCATCCTACTCCTTGGGTACTCTTCTTCCCCGCCGACCCCCGAGCTGCAATGGGGTTGTACAACAGAGGAAGGCTCTAGCTAGAAGAGGAGAGCACACCTTGGCTCAAGAGTCCCCTCTCTAAATATCCTCTACCTCACCAAACTCACTATAGTTTCGTAATCACTGCTTTGACATCATATCATCCATCCAACAATAGGGTTCCCAAAAGTCCCCTCTCCCATGGCTTGCCCCTTCTTTTATAAGAGTCCTCATAGATGACACTTGGCATGTCATGC
>APFE030047300.1:45393-76452 GCA_000404065.3 Pinus taeda | reverse complement strand
TCCATTCTTACTAAGTTGGGACCAGCCTACTCTGTGTTTGTTTCCACCTTCCATTCTACAAGAGAAGCCTTCATTTCTCATGGACAAGACTACAAGTCCCCTTCCTTTGATGCCTTTTGTGATTCTTTAATAAGAGAACAAGAAGAACTCTTACATCTTGGTCTTCTTAATCTTGGAAGCTCTTCTAAGAAAGCCTTAGCCACTCAACAACAACCAAATTCAAAGAATCCCAAGAAGTTGTATCCTAAATAGAATGGTCCTAAACCAAAAAAGAGTCCTAATCAATTCCAATATCAAAATGAAAAGTCATTTCAACAAAATGATAAGGCACATAAAAACAAAGGGAAGAAGACTAATAGACATTGCCACTTTTGTAATCGAGATGGCCACTTAGAATCCAAATGCTTTAAGAAGATGGAAGCCTTGGAAGCAGCAATGGAGAAGCATAACATCCATTTGGAGCACTCTTCAACTTCAACTTCATCTTCAGGAATGGAACTTTCTGCATGTGGTTGTCAAGTATATTGGTCTGGTTATGCACTAAATGTATCTTCTTCCTCTCATTCTCATGAGTGGCTCATTGATTCTAGAGCTTCTTATCACATGGCCAAAAACAAAGCCATGTTTTCTTCTTTAAATGACTGTAACACCAAAAATATATATGTTGGTGATGATATATCTCTTAGTGTTGTAGGGACTGGAACTGTTCATATAGACAATAGTCAATTTAATGATGTATTATGTGTTCCAACCTTATCCTACAACCTTTTATCTGTATATCAAATAACTCATTTAGGTGAAGGTAAAATCGTTGAATTTTCACCTCACGATGTTGTAATTAAGGACCTAAGAAATCCTAGACAGATTTTAGCTACTGGCATTGCTGATGATTCTACAAGGTTGTATAAGTTTCAAAACTTTGCGTCATCAAATCTTCCCTCGGTATTTGTTGCTCATAATGATGAAGTGAGCAAACTTTGGCATGAGAGATTTGGTCACTTAAACTATCGCTCCCTTCAGAATCTATATAAAGAAAATATGTTGACAGGTCTTCCAATGGTATCTTGCAGAGATGGTGTTTGTTCCGAATGTGTACTCAGAAAACATCATCGGGATAGTTTTGAAAAATGTGCCTCTTGGCACGCCTCAGCCCCTTTACAGCTTGTGCATAGTGATTTATGTGGTCCACTTCCAGTTGTTTCCTTCTCTGGCTACAAGTATTTCTTAACTTTCATTGATGATTTCTCCATACGCACTTGGGTATACTTCTTAAAACTCAAGAGTGAAGTATTTAACGTGTTCTTGGCCTTTAAGTCCTTTGTTGAAAAACAATCTGGACATCAAATTCTTAAGCTAAGATCTGATAATGGTAGAGAATATATTAAAAACAACTTCATCAACTTTTGCATTGAGAATGGAATTCAAATGCAACATACTGTTCCATATACCCCACAACAAAATGGTGTAGCTGAAAGGAAGAATCACACCTTAAAGGAAATGGCTAATTGTATGCTTCAATCTAAAGGAATTAGTCTTAATTATTGGGCAGAAGCAATTAACTTTGCAAATTACATAATAAATCGCACTCCTACTAAGGTTTTAAAGAATATCACTCTAGAAGAAGCATGGAGCTCAATTAACCAGATGTGAGTCCCTTTCGTGGTTTTGGAAGTGAATCATGGCCCATATTTTTAGATGAGAAACTAAAGCTTTAGAACCTAAGAGTGAAAATGTATTTTTGTTGGATATTGAAGATGTTCAAAGGATATAGACTTATTCCACTTAAGTCCAAAAATGTTATCATTAGAAGAGATGTAAAGTTTGCTGAAAATATATCGGCCTACGAGCCTAGTTCGATGAATGTGCCACCTCTCTATATCTCTTCTACTTTTGAACATATTTCTTCTTCAGATGATGAAAGCGAGGATGACAATCCTTCCCCACCTTCTGAGGATCCTCCTTCAGCTCCTCCACTTCCAAAATGGGTCCATGCTACTCGGGATGTAGCAGGTGATCTTGCCGGTGATCCTACAGATCAGCGCCGTACATGTTCTCAGGTCGATAGAGCCTCTTCTTTACTGGCTCAAGCCTCGGTGAATTATGATCCTGACACCTTTGCAGAAGCTTCAGGCCATCCAGATTGGGATGCAACTATGAATGAAGAATATCGTTCATTATTGGAAAACGATACATGGGATCTTGTTCCTCTACCCAAGGGACAAAAACTTGTTAGATGCAAATGGGTTTATAGAACCAAGTATGGACCAGATGGGAAAGTTGATAAACATAAAGCTCGTCTTGTTGCTAAGGGTTTTTCACAAGTTCAAGGCATTGACTATACTGAAACCTTCTCCCCTGTTGCCAAAATGAACTCTGTCTGCCTTGTTCTTTCCCTTACTGCCTCTTTCAAATGGGAAGTCCATCAGATGGATGTTAAATTCGCCTTCTTGCATGGGGACTTGCATGAAGAAATATATATGGAACAACCTATTGGCTTTATACAAACATACTCCAGTCTTGTATGTTGGCTTAAGAAATCCCTTTATGGTCTCAAGCAAGCTCCTCAGGCTTGGTACGCCAAAATGGATAGCTTTCTTTTAAAATCTGGCTTTTCTAGGTGTCATTCTGACAATACTATCTACACCAAGAAAGTGGGCAAGTCTCTTATCATTCTTGTTCTTTATGTTGATGATCTTATCCTCACTGGTAGTGATCCCAACCTTATCAACCATGTGAAGTTCAGCCTTAAAAAGAAGTTTGAAATGATAGACTTAGGACACTTGCATTATTTTCTCGGTCTTCAAGTCTTGCAATCCAAGGAAGGTATTTCCATTTCCCAATCCAAGTATGCTTGTGATCTTCTACGCCATTTTCACATGGAAGACTGTAAGCCAACTCCTTCTCCCTTTCAGTTTGGAGTCAAACTTTCAGTCACTTGTACTTCCCCTGAAGTTGATGCTACCTTATACTGTCAACTTGTAGGAAAACTTTTTTATCTAACCCATACATGTCCTGACCTTTCCTTTGATGTTGGCCTTGTTGCTCGGTTTATGCAAAACCCAGGTGAAAGTCATTGGAAAGAAACTAAAAGAATACTTCATTATGTTCGAGGTACCATTCAGTTTGGAATTCATTACAGTGCCGAAGCATCTCCTCTATTGGTTGGTTTCACTGATTCCGATTGGGCTGGTGACCTTGATGATCGGAAGTCTACTGCTGGTTATGTGTTCAATCTTGGTTCAGGACCTATTACATGGGCTTGCAAGAAACAAGGTGCCATTTCTCTTTCTTTAGCAGAAGCAGAGTATCGTGGTGCCGTAGAAGCTAGTAAGGAAGCCTTGTGGCTTCGTCAGATCCTATCAGAGTTTCGCTTTCAGCAGCAGCATCCGACTACACTTTGGTGTGATAATCAAAGTGCCATTCAACTATGCAAAGATCCAATTCAACATCAGCGTAGCAAACACATTGAACTACACATGCACTTCATCAGAAAGCTCATTCATGACCATGTTCTTGAAGTGCAATATTGTTCAACAGATGATCAAGTTGCTGAAATCTTTACAAAGGCTCTCACAAAGGCGAAGTTTACTAAACTTCGATTTATGGTTGGAGTTCAGGACGTTGTCACTAAGGGGGGATAGGCTCTAGTGCCTCCTTCCTTCTCCTATTGTGTCATATTTGTAAATCCTTCAATCCTATCCCAAGTTGTTCTTAAGGGGGGATGTTAGGATATTCCGACACATAGGAAATCGTTAAGTATAACTTGGTCTAGTATAGAGTTAGGTAAAGTGTGTTTCTTTACTATGTACTTTTGTAACTTACAATTTGATCGGTTCATTCTCTCCTCGGTATTACCGACACTTGATCCGTGGCTTAACACCTGATTGGTTCATGATCTCTATTTAAAGAGCATGGAGGGTCATTTGTAGGTTAACTGTTCATGAGAGAAGCTTATGTAAAATTTCATTCTTTTATTAATAAATTTCCTGAAGTGGCTGCGTTGGCTCAAGCCGTGAACTGTTTCCCTCTTTGAGGGTTTTAACCACGTCAAAAATACTGGTGTATTGATCTGTGATCTTTTTGTGAGCGGTGTCCTTTGGTGTTCTGTCTGAGCAACTTACCCTATAAATTCCTACATAGAGATGGTTCCTTTAATGGAAGCAGCAGTCAATAGCGAGATAACGGATTGGGGAAATATATTATCTGATAAGTTAGCACTGCTATTCTTGAGTTTAAAAATAAAACTCGCATTACCGATAGGTCTATTCCTCCATTTTATTATAGTTCCTACATTTTAGATACTCTTTGTTTTAACTCCGAATTTCCTGTGCTGGGGTGGAGATGGACCCCACAAGACCCCATGCCGATTCACATCTATCACCAAAAGTTGTAGAAAGCCCATTATAAAGACCACCTGTATCAAGTTTGTAATGGTTTTATGTTGCCCATTTACTATGCCATTTTTGACAAGCCTGCTCCGAAGATTTCCTCACAAGCAGAGATTGACCTAACCGCCCTAGGAAACTGGTTTGGAGAAGATAAATTCACATACATAAGAGTTTTCGGCAGCCTCGCCAGGCCTTATGTCCTTCCCTTGTACATACCTGACAAGCTATTGGCTAGAGAAATAGCCTATCAGATTACATCTGCAGGAGCAACCAAGACTCTGAGGAATTCAAAGAAGCAAGTTTGGCCTCCTTTTCCTCTAAGGTGTGGTGTTTACACTCTGCATGACTATAAGCATGCAGAGAAGGAAGCAGAAAAGACAAATATGCTGAATCTCGCCACCCTTCCTAATAGGCGATTTGACCCAAGAAAAATCATTTATAATGTACTTGAACAGGAAAAACTCACAAAGTTTGAACATAAAGAAGACGAGTTTGATGACCTATTTTCTTCAGCGGAGTCACTATTTCAGGTCGAAACACTAGTTAAAATGAGATATCATGACGAAGGGTTAGTGGAATTCAACAAACTCAGAGAGCAGAGGTTGCAAATTCTGCCTCTAGATTTACTAGCTACTGCCCCGACGACACAATCAAGCGATCCTGAACAACGAATCACCAACGAACCTCTTGCTACATCAAAGATTCTTGAGGAAGTCCAGAGAAAAGAGCAGGAGGAAGTCCAGAGAAAAGAGCAAGAGGAAGTCCAGAGAAAAGAATAGGAGGAAGCGCGAAGGAAAGAGCAGGAGAAAATACATGAGGAGGGATAGAAAAAAGAGCAGGATAAGGGAAACACAGATGTGAATGTGGATACCTAGATTGATTGGAAATGCTCCAAGAATGGCAACAATTTGACTCCATCATAAGCAATCTGGAAAGTTCAAAAGGTTCCGATACACCCAAAGCAATAGATACACAGGATACAACATCAAAAAAGGTTCCAAGTGAAGGAACCAGCGGCCTACACCCTAGTACAGACTTAGAAATAATTCCAAAAGATCCTTCGGAGCAAATCATTTTGCAGGTGGAGGATATACCTCCATTAGATGTCTTTTACATCCCAAAACACAGGGCTGTAGTAAAGCGACAACGGAAAAGGAGAAGGCTTGATCAACCTTCCCTGTTCCTAGAACAAACAGAGACAACCAACATAGTTTGGAAAGAGGAGTTTGATCCTTCTGATGACCTATAAAGCTTTCCCAGTATGCCGGAGCCTATTCAGCGGCCACCATGGACAAGGCATCGGAAGTGAGTAAATTACTAAAAGAAAAAGACCAGGCAATTATTTTGTTACAAACACAGCTGTCGGAGGCACAACAAAAAGTTGAACAATTGGAACAACAATTGTCAACACAGCAGCAGTTAAATAATCAACTAAATAAGCAGCTACTTGAAGAAAAAAAAAGAGTAGATTCAAGCACGATTCAAAGGTAGAAAGAATTATCAGAAGCGTTGGAAAAATTGAAGACGATGAATGAACTAATGGCGAAAATAAAAGATGAGCAAATTGCTCAGCTATCACTTCAAATAGAGAAGTTCAAGAGTCTTCCACAACCTGCCAATTTTAGAACATAAGTGCTACAGATTAATAAGGCATTGGTAACACAAATAAGACTATTGTGTCATAATATTTCTCAAGTTGAGCCCCTTTGTGATATAACAACATCAATAATCGATAAATCAGTTGATGCTAGACAGGACTTAGAGCACGCCGATGAGACTTTAATAGATTTTCTTACTTGGCAAGACACTATTGAAGGACAAGCAAAAAATTTGCCCAAAATCCTAGAATCACATAAGGAAATCCTATTCTTGGAATGGCAGTCCCAGTTGATGAAGGCAGAGAGAGAAGTTTCTAGATGCAAATTATCCACAAGTAATTTGATTGAATTAATTAATAACACTCTCTATTTATCTAATATGATTTCACAATGTACACCAGGTAAATTTCTATCGGCTAAAACATTGGAGCAATCATGTTATCAGGAGCGGGAAAAGAATGGAAGGTTAATTGCAGGTATTCAAAGTTTAACTTGGGACACATATTGGTTGTTCCTAGTAAAACTATACAGCCAGAGAGCCACCCCCAAGTGTCTAACAGATGCAATCAGTTGTATCAATTCCCGATATACACGATGCCACATACTTGGCCCAGCTCCATTCTCATCTCAGCCGCCCCCCAGAAGTGGAATCGATGCTAGCAATATGCCAACTCAGCTCAAAGGGAAAACAACCAGAATGATGAATCATGCTGCTGACTACCAACAAACTTGTTGTGGAGAAGATATCCAAGATCCAGTTGTACCAATTAAATAGCATTTTATTTTTGTAGTTAGTTACTTTAATTAAGTATTTATAGACCCTTTCATGCATTTAGAAAGGGTCCTCAGTTTTTGTATAAGACTCAAACCTGGAAGTTGCACTACTGTACTTCAGGTATATTTTTTATAAATACTGGGCAATTTATTCCAATTTTTGACAACGAAGCTTTTATGTGGATGTGCACTATTGCCTTTATATGAAAGTATCTCTGAGTTGAAAGAAGGAATTCGAATTGCGATTGATATTGGGAATCATTTGCAACACATATGGTACTACTATCTATGATCTGAATTCATTCTTTTTATGTGAGTTGTTATTTGACTACTCTTGCTATTATTGAATATATGCATGTGTTTTAACAACATTCTTTATATTTTTCACTATTGGATGTTTAAAGGATGTTTTTCTTTTAGTCATATATGTATCAGTAATATATAAAAGATAAGTGTAACAATGTTCTATTAATTACTTTGTCAACTATTTGAACAAAGCAATTATTATATGAATGAATGTCTTTGTTTATGAAATAGAGTCATCTATATGCTTATTAGTGAAAAGAGATTATCAAATGTTGCACTTAAGAATAGAAATTTCCCAGGATAGAATAATTATTTGAATAGTTATCTTTTTAGATTAAGTCATTCATCCATTACCACTTATTAGAAAACCAATCACTCATCCATCCCCTTTTTATTCATCATTGGGAAACTGGTCCCATTATCTCCAGTTGGAGCCACCATACCAAATGGAAAAGGAGCTGCATTAAGGTTCGGACCGAGTGGTTTTTCTCGATGTTGTTGCAACAATTTTCGAGGCATCAACAAGTAGGTAACTTCCTCCAGAGCTTGAGCCACTTCATGTTGCCCTCTGGTCACCATTTGGGCCATTTCACATACTCCTCGGTCTAATTCCTGGAGTACCTCCTATTTCGCTTTGCTAAATAATCTAGGGTGTGTTTTAAACTCTCCCATGGTTGATCTTCATGATCCCTCATCTAGTATTTTTCTTCCTCTCGCTCCTTCTTCTTGTAAGTTATGTACCCCTAATCTCCTGGAATCAACTGTTAACACTTTCATGATGGTAGGAAAAATATATTTGATATCATTATAATAACGCTAATTATTAATTTAATAAAAATCTAGGGACTTTGATTTGGAAATTTAGGGCATGCATTTCATTCCAAAAATACCATAATATTACTCATAATTTCACACAATAGAAAACACAATCAATTTACATAAATTATGCAACCTAGACATGAAATGTTGTGACTTTGGCACTATTTTATTAAATGGGATTATTTAGAGGAATATTACATGAATTTATGCAATAGAATGTAGAAATATTACCTTCCTTATTGCAATTTGACCTCGCAACACACTTCCCACTGGTGCTTAAGAATATTTGGCCCAAAATTATCTAATAATTTGGGCTTTGATATTGATGTTAATTTCTACCTACTTGTTTTATTAACTTGGTCCTCAGTGATGGAACTTGTCCCCAACAATTTAATGATTCGACCCTTATATATTTCTCTCTAGGATAGATAACTCACAATAGGAAAATTTGACCCTTCTGCACTTTAATAATTTCAGCTCTCGCAAACTTGATTTGCTACAAACTCTGGTGATTCACCCAAATAGATGTCAAATTTGGCCCAGAAATATGCGATAAACTCGGTCTTAACAATTTTCAAACTTGTCCCCTACTAACTGCAACAATTTCTGCCCTTGCGAGTTATGGTTTTATGCTAACAAGTATTATGGGTTCTGCCCAATTAAATCCACAAATTTGGCTTTCATCACTTAAGAAAAAATCGACTTTAATAAGTATTAATTTAGCTACTGTAACAAAAAATTCAGCTTCAACAACGGGTAATTTTAGTTCCAAGAAAACCATTGGATTTGGCCCTCACAAACCTAGGATTCGGACCCAATTATTTCAATAATTTACGGTCCCATCTTCTCTATTAAATCAGCCCAATAATCTCCATAAATTTGGCTTGACAAACCCCAATAATTTAAGTAACTTGACCTTAATAATTTATGAACTCGACCTTCACAAATTCAATCAACACAATGGATTGGGAGTCGTCCTGTTGAATCAATACAAGATCAACCCACAACACAATAATTGGATACAATGTATCTTTCAACACCGAAACCAATGATCTTAAGCTAGGGTGTGTCTTTCAACACTGAAATTGGAAAATATTAGAGTTTCCCTTTTCTTAGAAGCTCCTAGATCTCCTCATCAATTTCTTCAATAATTTCTTCTCATGTCCTCCATTCTCCTTCTCCCTTTTAATAATTATGTCCTCCTCCGAAAACCATGGGTAATACCATGTGTCACCTAATTTACCAAAAGTGGTTTTTTACCTCTTTTATTTAAAATTATTTATCTTATAATGGCAACACTTTATTTTTCCCGTTAATATCCCATGGGATCTAGATAGGCCATGCCTCAAACTCTTTTTTCTTCTAAGGGTTTGAAAGGGACATTACAATGATCAACTTGTAGTAGTTGGAGAGAAGGATGCAAATGCAGAGTTGGTGACTATGGAATTGAATTGATTCCCAATGTGATAGGAAACATTTGTTAGAGGTATTTGTGCTCGTGAAAATCATCCTGACTTTGAAAGGATTTGGGATGATTATATCTAGGGGAAACTCATATGGAGTCAAAGGCCAAACATATTTGTGGTTATGAGAACTTGACCCTATTTAGTTACATGAAGAAGGGAAAAGGTTCCAATAAGGGAAGAGGAAAAAGTGAGGAGTTTGTTGAAAAAAGTTACTAGTGTCGATCTTCATAATTGTATTTGAGTCATGATGTAATGTATTTTTCAAAAGAAAGAAAAATAAATCTTATTGTAAAATAACCTAACTTATTAAATCATGGGTTTCATGCTTGGGTCAATGGTTAATAGGTCAAAGCCTCCACTGCAGGCTTCTAGGATTTATGTCAACAGTCCTTGTCCTTGCCATCATGTAAAAGACCCTTCTTGAGCTTTTTATGTTAAGAAAGAAATTTATTTATATGTAAATCATGTATTTTAGGCCTCCTTGACCAAGTCAGCCTCAACCTGGACAAGTCAACTTAATTGGAAAAATAAATCCACTATATAAAGGCAATAAATTGAACTCATTTGGAGCACATTTACAACAAATTTGAGCTACAATTGTTGGAGAAGAAAAGCGGGTGAGAAATTCAAGGAAGGAGGAGAAAAAACTAGCAAAGGAGAAGGAAGTATTTTACAAGAAAAATAAGTCGAAATTTCTCTCTCTACTACCACATGTGCAAAGTTTCTGGGTTGCTGGGAAGGTTGAAATTGCACACCTGAAGCTGGGCCGAATTTCTGAAGCAGTAGGGCCAAAATTTTGTCTTTGATGCAATATTGATGCTATTGATCTTGGAAGGATAGTTTGAGGGCTGACTTGGTGGAGTGAGGAACATATTTTGGTCTATTCTAAGGTCTTGGTATATCTTAATTTAAATTTTCTAGTGGAAGTGTTTGACTAGGTTTTCTCCTATAGAGGGGTTTTAGCCTTGACTGAGAGCCTATACCTTGTGTCATTGATATTCATGTTTTTATTTGATGATTTCTTGATGAAAAGAAGATAAAAGAGGAACTTAAATAAAATATAATAAGACTACAAGAGTATCAAAAGTAATTATTAATATAAGAAAATCTTTTTGCCTTTTTGATTTTCTAACATGGTATCAGAGCTAAGGTGAAAAAGGAAAGGAAAAAGGCAGCTTGAAGATCTATTGAAGGAAGGAACAAAGTAAGATAATTATGGAAAGGATCATCTATATAAAGTTAAGGAGATATTATAAAGTCTATGGAAATCTCAATGAAGACAAAAAATAAGCTAGAAGGAGCCTCCAACTACAAGGCATGTAAGAGGATAGATCTTATTCTTGCTAAGAATAAATGAACCAATAGAGTATGCAAGAAAATAAAAATACAAGGAAAATAACATATTGGCCATGAATTTGATTCTAGATGGAGTGAAGGACAATATAATCCCATATATATCTAATATATAATTTTCAAAAGAGATGTATTAAGCCCTCTCCAAGTTGTTTACAATAAAGAATATTGGCCAAATAACTAGTCTCAAGAATGAACTAAGAACAATAAATATGATATTGTGTCATCATATTTTGTAATTATCTCTAGAATAAGAGATGAATTCCAAGCTATTGATGAATTCATACTAGAGAAGGAACTCGTGACTGCTACACAATTAGGTCTACCAAAATCTTGGATCTCTTTTGCATAAGGAATTAGCCATTAGAAAGACACACCAACCTTTGAACAAATGTAGAATGCATGTAGTCAAGAAGAAGACCACATCTCATTAGTAAGTGACAAAAGGAGGATGAAGAAAACAAGACTTCAAATTCCTACTCTTCTCATCACAAGAAGAAGTAAGCATACTAGAAGTTCAAAGGACCAAAGAAGAAGGTTTATTTATGAAAGATTGAATGCGACAATTGTCATAAGATGGGACACTACAAAAGTCAATGTCTTGAAAATCCAAGGAATAAGAAGAGAGAAAGAGAACATGCAAATGTTACCTATGAATATGAAGTCAAAGACTTATACTATTAAGTATTTTCTCACATATCCTTCTAATTCTACTATTCTAAGTTTTGTAATGTTTTATGTTTTTATTTTTAGGATTCATAGATCTAACATGTTTTGTTAGGAATTCTTGAATTATTTTAGAAAGGTTGTAGGTATCCCTCAAAAGTATTATATTAAGAGGGAGCCTTCACCATTTTACCAAAATATAAGTATATTGTTATTTGTTTCATATTTCATGTTTGGTTTCCTCCTCAAATCAAGATTTATTTGTATTGTATACTCATAATCTTTTTCTTTATATTTTCCTTGGTAGGAAATCTTGTAGAGTACACACAAGTTCGAGAGGATATTTCAAAAGGAAGAATTGAGTCATGAAAGAATATTTGTTTCAAAGGAAACCCCTTCAGAGAAAAATGAAGCCCTACAAGGCTTGTTAAATAACAACTCAAGGTATGTCATAAACTACAAATTTTGTTGCAAGGTTTTCTTCATAAAAAAGGTATGATCATTCTTCCTTGGAAATTTTCTTCACACTACTAACATATTTATGTCTAAGGTTTTGAATCATATAGATTTTTGTTAGTGTGATTAATTATTAGATTGAATCTACCATTGTTATATTATCACTTGTCATTTGATCATTTGTATGAAACCCTAATTTTTAGGGTTCACAGTAAAACCATACCCTCTTGATGCTAAGGGTATGATAATGTTAATAATGAAACCCTAGTCTACTTAGGGGTTGTTGATAAAGTCTAGAACATATAGTGAAATCCTATTCTTTTGATGTTTAAGGTTTTTGTATTGTTGCGGTAAAACCCTAGTCTTTTAAGGTTTGCTGTTAATGTCTAGGTTATTTTTGTCGATGTGACAACGACCCTCCAAAATTTGTTCCTAAGTGAATTTTAGAGCTTACATGAACTATCGTTTCAAGCCCCTTAGTGTCATCATGTTTTTGTTTTTTTATTCTTTTGATTTCTATAAGTGTCACATGCTCCTAAGTCAATATTTCCCAAGTGTCGTCACCTAACCCTTAGAAGCGTTTGTGTTATCTTGTCCATGGTTAGGTGAACTCATGAATTTTCTTGACTCAGAAAATTTCCTTTGTCGCCATGCACACACATGAAAAGCACACAAAAGAAAACAAAAACAAGAAAAACACCCTTTAAGGAAAAAATTCACTTCAAGTTGATGAAGACATGCTATTGTGTTGAGCTCACTCGTTTAGGATGAAGAAGTGCACCCTCCTTGAGCGAACTTCTTCATGCTTAGCAAGTGTGCCCTCCTTAAGTGCATTCCTTCGACACGAAGACCTGCACCCTTCTAGAATGCATCCATGAGCTTCCTCGTTTCATGTGGGCACACTCCTTGTTATATGTGGATGCACATATATGGATCAAGAAACTCTTCGTTGATTTGCATTCCAAGCAAGTTTTTCATGTCAAATCTATTGATTTCCTTTCATGATTTTGTTGTTGATATTGCTTTTCTTATTAGTTTGTTTACTTATGTTTATGCTCATTCTTGCTTCTACAAGTTTTAATTTTCTATTGCATGTTGTGACTTTGCATATCCCTTGACTCTTCACATTCTAATCATCATTGTGATAACTCCCATAAAAACTTGTAGACCTTTCCTCTTCATATTTCTGTCATGTAATCTTGTTTCTGGACTTGTCCTTGAGCTATTCTTTGGTAGAGTGCACTTCTGGAACTTGAAGCCCTGACTAACTCATAAAATTATTCCTAGAAAAAGGCAATTTTTCCTCTTGAGCACACTCCTTTGTCATGAAGAACTGCACCCTCCTTGAGTGCATGAGTGCACATCGAATGATTGAATGTTTTCCCTTCGTATCTTTGGCATGTACCAATTCACCCTCCTTGTCCTTGAGTGCATGAGTGCACCTTGAAGGGCCGAAGGTCCAAAGCTTTGTTCCTTTGTCTCTTCAAACTATGCCAATGCGCCCTCTCTATCTCTTTGAGTGCATGAGTGCACCTTGAAGGCCTAAAGGCCTGAAACCTCACTTCTTCATCCCTTCAGAGTGCACCCATGTGCCCTTGATTTTTTCCTTCTCTTTATTAAGTGCATGAGCACACTACAAAGCCCCTAATTACCCTTGACCCACTTTCGTACTTTGAAAGTGTTCTCTTCTTGTTTGCATTTATATTTTTTGCCCATGCATGTAGCTCTGTGCTATAGTTGATAAATTTACATTCTCAATTACATCTAATGGATCTTTAAATATGATTTTCTAAGTTGTTGCTTGTAATATATAGGATATTTCATAAATCTAATCATTGTCACCATGAGTGTTCTTCTATAAATAGGTTTTCAAGATATAAGTATTATTACTCTTTCATCATATGTTGGAACCATGCCTCCTGCTACAAGTAAAGTGGCCTCCAAAGAAGCTTAGGAGGTAAGCCCTAAGGGAGAAGTTAAAGTGATAAATCTTACGATTCCCATATATGCAAACACACACTGCTTCACATATATGTCTATCGAGGTCACATGGAGAGACATAAAAGACACATTCATGCGAAAATAGTTCGCTAACAACTTGGAGGATCTAGAAGTATACATCAACATCAAGTAGTCCGAGATACATAGGCTCACATGCAGATTCCCAGTCATCCCCTCTGCAAAAGTGATTGAGTGGATTATTATGCACATGGATTACTCTCATCTTGTGCTTTGTAGTGAAAACGGTGGTTAACTTGTCACCTATTATGGAGAAGACATGAAAACTTACTACAAGATGATTAGGCCCACAAAATATGCAAATAATGTCTTCTACATCAGATGGGTCAATCTCGACATGAGTGACATCATAAAATCTTTTTGCCGAGAGATCACTAAGTTTCATCATTGCCCATCCATAGTGTATCTAAACAAGATTCTTAGAAATGTATATGAATATATTATTGCAATTTGTTGTTAGTTTCATGGGTGCAAGAATTCTAAGGTGTTTGAGGAAAAATGGATATATATGATCAATATGGTGGTTACCCGTCGTAAGATCTTCAATTGGGAAAATATATTGTCATTTTAGTTGCAATGTCATGTGGGGCAGGAAAAAGCATCTTTGAGGGTGAACTATACACCAAAAATCTATATGCATGCATTTATGTTGGATGGAATCTATGCACGATATGTGTTCCCAGTAATGTACTAGAACTGAACCCCACAGAACAAGTTTCCAGTATACTTCCACTACAAAGTGTTGTCAAAATCAAGTTTCAGAGGCACATATGATAGGTTAGTAGAGAAATTATTCACAATTATATTCCACATGATATTTGATATTGATTCTCCTTACATGACCGATCAGGTGAAGGAGTCACTATAGGATATCATGGATTGGTTTAGAGTGCCTAAGGGGACATAAATTCGATGTTTTGGATGTCAGATCTCCCCTCACCTCATGCCATGATATGTGACTAATAAGGTGGTCACGCAAGAAGTATCATATCAGTTGGATAAAGGGTTGTCAGGAGTCCTTCATAGGAGGACGAAGTCCCCTTGACCCACCTTCCATTTGAGGATCAGATTGTATGAACTAAAGACCCACAAGGCTACAACTGCATAAATGAAAGATATAGATAGCTTGCACTTCACAACTAAATAGTTTCATGGATATGATCCCAAGAGTGTGTGTAGGTATCATTATGAAATGATCGGTTTCAATTAGGGATATTCTCAATGTTTACCACAAAAGATGAGAAGGTTAAGAATTGGTACAATGCAGTTAGAAAGATACATCAAGGAATGGAAACCAATTCACCTGAAGATCCACCAACCCAAGATATGTAGGTTTAGGAGGTAGAATATATAACCCCTCAAGGAAATAATGTAGATCCTATGAAAAGGATCATGTATGATTTAACATGAGAAAGAAATAGGAAATGGAAAGCCGATCCTTTGAACATAGGATCTTTTCGAGTGGAATATGATAGGAGAGAATTGGAAGAACAAGAGAGGAGGAAGAAGGATGAGTTGATTAGAAAGCATCAGGAAGAAGAAGAGGAAAGAAGGATACAAGAAGAGGAACAACAAAGGTAGTTCCAGGAGGAATAATTAGCACAAAAAATAGAAGAATAAAAATTGACTAAGGAGATAGAGGAAGAGTTGGAGGAAGATGATACCATCCATCCCATAGATGATGAAACAGGTTCTCCAGAAGAACCTCCTCTCAGGGGTGGTGTTGTGGCCAGAAATAACCCCCCTTATTATTTAGTTTTATTACTAATACTAAATAAGTGGGGTCCCTTATTAAAAAATTTAAAAAATTAAATCAGTGCTAATTTTCCCTTTTTGAATAAAACTTACCACCATAAACTTAGGAGAATACCTGAAAAATCTAAAAATACTAAGTTTTATGATAAAGTTTGAATAAAACCACTCTCTCAATAAAAAGCATTGCATTGCAAAAAGGTAATGGATGTCTTCCTACAAGCGGAATCCTAAGACTGCGAAATCACGCACTAAAAGACACTCATTGCATTCCATGCCTCAAATATCACTTAAGGTAAAATGCCTCAAACTGCTGATATGTGATGGTGATTCTCACAAATCGCATTTCGCAGAAAACACGTTAATGGATGATTGCCACATGCAACGGAGTAGCGATATTGTGACCCCGAGATATTGCAATTCCGCGATATTGCGATCTACGATATTGCGAAGCAAATCACAAAATCGCCTTATCGCAGATCTACAGGGCTCGTTGTTCGAAAAATATTTTTCCATAAGCCGATGCCTAGTTAGGTGTGTTAATGTTAATTAATAAGTTAGTTGGTAATCATTAATGAAATATGGTTTCAATCTGATCGAAGAGCCATTTCATGTAAAGTGATATATTTTATATGTTTTTGGAATTTAAAGCTTTCCCGTTACCTTTTTCTTTTTATCATTACCCTTACCTCATTTGTAAACTGCAGGAGCGAAGAACAGAGAAGTATACATAGCAGTGTTCAGAATATTATGGGAAATAAGAGTAAAGCTACGAGTTCTGAAGATAAAGAAATAACGCCCTTATACACATACACCACCTGTAACAAAGATGTTGGTATTACTACTTGGAAGGCATGTATAGTCTACTCGAGGAAGAAAATCCCAGAGTAATGGAGGCTATAGCTACTACAGGCTCACACGGGTCTTTTGAGGTGTCAATTACAGAACTATCATGTTTGTTCTTGCACCGGATAGCGGTGAGGCCCAAAATTCTTCCATACATGGACATGGTCAAATGTGTACTGGATAATGTTGATATCACAAATAGAGAATTTAAAACTTAGAACCAAGAATTCATAGAGTCGTTATTTCCACAAAATTTAAAGTTTATATCCTCTAACAAAAGTGTGCAAGAGGCGAAAATCACACCAAGGAAGCCTGGATCGAGAAATGGAGGCAGTTTCCGATGCGCGATTAGTGCCTAGTGCTAATCGCGCATCGCTGGGAAAAACCCCTCGAGATGGAAAGCCTCTAATCGCTTAGTCTCCTGTAAGCCTAAAAATTTGTAGGAAAAAGTGCTAAAGGTGAAAAGCAAAACTTGAACTCTAAAACCAATGGTATTTATCAAGGATATCCTTAAGTGGTATGTAAATATCTATCAAATGTACAACATCTATAGATAAGCTAGAGACAAAAGGCTCAAGAAAAAGCAGAGTCCATCAAAAGGTTAACCAAGTTGAATTGGGATTCTTACTGGACGTACTTAGTAAAACCACACAGTGAGTGCATGACCCTCAATTGTATCATTAATTCTGCCAAGAAGATGGTGCCAACACTTACCGATTCCGTTTTCACAGGACAACTAAAGTCAGAAGTCAGCCAGTCAACTCTCCTCAAGCAAATGCTGAACACTTGCAACTACAAGGAACAGATACATAGATAGTTAGTTGTTAGTTTTAGTTTTAGATTCAATTTTAGTTTTAATTTTTCTTTATTTTTTCCTGAAATGAGGACGGTCATTTAAACCGCATCCTACATTTTTGTAATAAATTATTTTTAGATTTAGCTAGTAGTAATTAAACCCTTCTCATGCATTTATATAAGGGTCCTGAAATTTGTCAACAACTTGTCCTCAGAACATGCACTTTTGCACCCTCGGAGGAGGTTTTGATGAATGAATGGAACATGATTTATTGATATCTGCATTTAATGTCTACTGCTAATGTCACACTTTTGTACTCTTAGTGGATGTTAAATTAAGAATAGATTGATCATTATTGCTGAAGCTCATGAGTAGAACTAGTTATAAATGGTACTTTTATCTCTTAACTATTTATGCTTATGTGTTAAGGTGATATTCATGTTCAGTTATTTATATATGAATGCTTGAATGCTTGAGTTATCATTTGGCACTTCTGTATGGTGATAGCTATTTATTTATACTTAATATATGAGTAACTTATTATGCGATATGTTTTCCACAATTGTTTCGTCTAACTTTTTATACGAAATGGTTTATCTTTATTGAATTATTTTCTCGTAGCAATTAAATGATATTTATTACCAATTGCCATTTGAAATTATTTTAGATCGCATAATTAAAAGATTACATCCCGGGTTAGTTTAGAATTAGATATTTCTGTTTATTAGAATAAAATTGCATGTTGTTAGATTAGATTTAGAATAAAAGCATTTTACTTAGAATTATTAGAAAGGAAATATCAATTCTCAACACACACACACATAAATTGGGAAACTGGTCCCATATCCCCAGTTGGACCCACTATACCAAACGGAAAAGGAGCTACTAACCAAGGTTTGGACTGGGTGGGTATCCCCCTTGTTGTAGACCTGATTTTCGGGGCTTCAACAGGTGGTCATCTCCCATTCGATGAAATGGGAATCACACTTCCACCTAAATATAGAGCCATGGATGTGTGAAATGTCACATTTTATCATCTCAAGAAGAGGATCATGCAACAAATATGAAGATAATTCCTAAATGATCATCATAACCTAGTCTTAGTATCTATAGAGAAGGTGATAATTGCTAATACCATAAGGAATAGTAGGGAAATCATGAAAGAAAATGTTGCTTTTGCTACAACAGCGTAGGAAACTCTAAATATCTGTTGAATGAAAATTCTAGATTGAGAATTGAGTTAGCTATAGTGAAGCAATAGGCAGAACATCTTACATAGAGAACCAACGATTATCTTCATAGATATTTAGTATAGTAGAATAAAAATCATCCATGCAGTAGGAATTGGGGCCAATGGAGGACACCATGGCATGAATATATGATGAGATGATATTTATACAAGTGATGGATCCCCTCATTGCCATTTAGAAGAAAACACAAGAAGTCTTGAAACTCCTAAAAGTTGCAAGCAAAGCAGTTGATCAACTTCAGGAATGGGCTTCCAAGTATCCAAATGTTCCACCACCATTGGTAAGAAAGGACAATATTACAATTGAAATGGACCGAGTATGATTGAGAATCAATCATTAGAACTACAGTCATCTTGGAGAACAAGATAATAAGACCATTGCTACTTATGGTCATATGCACAACAATTTTGAGTCTCTAGCACAAAAACATGGGATGCCTTCAGTAAGATCACTTGAAGAAATCGAGGTAGAGAAATCATTTTCTAGAATATTAGGCAGTACATAGAAAATATCAAGAAAGAATTAGAAGAAGAAGGCTTGGAGATCACTAAAGACATTATTCTACAATATACCATTGTACCAGTCAAATCTCACATGAAACTCTCATGGCTGTGGAATAATGTAAAATCAAGTTCCAAGACCATACTGACACAGGCATTGGAGGTGAAGATGCAGTATGCAACAAAATTTTTGGTACAGGTCAGATTCATCTCTACGGAGTTCAAAGAAGGACACACATACATCACCACCAACGAGTTCCATGAAGAAGAAAATGTTTTTTAAATTTTATAAGAAATTGTCCTATTATCAATTTTGTGTCATATAGCCACTGTCTCATATGTAATTTTTCTTTTGTAATAAGTTGTATGTGTCCAAGGGACACATGTGGAATATTAAAATCCACATATGGAATGTAAAGAGTCATGTATAGAATATAAAAAGTCCCAAGAGGTGAAGAGTCATGAGGAATCCCAAAGGTCATTGTCATTTGTTACAAATATCTCCTCATAACTCAAGCAAAGGGATTTTGGATGCTTGGATTCTTGGAGTCTTGCCTTGGCTTCTTTGGTAGTAGATAGGAGATATATCATTCTTTGGAGAAGAAAGTTGTGGCTTCATGTTCTAGTATTAGATATAGTGCTTCATCTATGTAATAACGTACTTGGGATATTTCATTTATAATCAGAAGCTCTATGATCTGACACTTCTTCTTACATGTATCATTGATGTAGTAAGACTATTCTTGTTATGTTTATGACATATGCTGGTTTAATTACATACTAAGGCTAATGAACTATTTCATTACTTAGATATGGTTATTATTGAATAGGTGTTGTTACATTTTCATGATTGTTTTTTATTATGTGGATTAATCTTGAGGTAATCAACAAGTCTTTCTCTTCGTTCCTGGGTCCCCCTTTAGAATAGTACTGTTACTTACCTAACCAGAGGCTCATTTTTCCCTTACCAGCCATGGAAGTTCCCCGTGAACCTTACTTTTGGTGTCTCACAAATCTTACATACTTGCTTCCTCAGAGAGTTTTTGCAATCTCTTGTGTGTGTTTTGTAACTGAGGCACATCTTTGAAACCTTTCCAATGGTCGACGGACCATACAATCAGATGGGACTCCTACACCAACGGTGTGAGGTCTAATAGGGACTTCACATCAGGGAGATCCCCTTACATGTTGGCAGTATCGAACACCATCAACATGTTGGTGCTAGAAGTAGGGCCAAATGATAAGATGATCCTATGAAGTTTGTTTGAATCTCTTATCTTTAATGGTTTCATCTTAGATCATAATCTCGAGGTGTTTTTCAAAAGATTTAGATATTTAAATCCCTGCAATTTTTTTACATGAATCGTCACATTTGAAATTCGATGGAAATGGTACAAAAACCATCCTTGATTAAGTAATTGAGTATTTTCAACTTTGTCTCTCAAGTGGTGTGAATTTTGAATAAATCCTCACATAGTTGTTTACCCTTAAATTGGATGGTCTTATGAATCAATGGTGCTATTGTTTACCCACTTCTTCTATCTCATATTTTAAACATTTGGTTAATGAGCTTCGTCACATTTTCAACAAATATGAATATCAAGATGTTCTTAATGAAATCGATCATCTTAGAATGGAATCAAATGAATCACTTGAACATTTTGCTGACTGGTTCCTTCATCTTTGTTGTGAATTCCAAGATGAGGATGAGGACTGGCAATTTATCGATGAAAAGTTTTATTTCTTAGTCAGGATGTCAAGGAAATATTTTGAATCAAATTAATCATTTTCTCATGTTCAAAAGGAATTTAAACATCCCGAGGAAGAACCGAGTTTGCATTTTGTTTCGGGCCCCCCTCTTTTTGATGTTCTACATTTTCAACCTGAACTAATCGGTAAAATGGAGGATCAATTTTCTGATGAAGAATTTATTTTTATTTCACATATTTCCCTTGATGATGATTTACCTTATCCTTTTAATCAATCATCATTAAATCTTGATAATTCTCTTGCCGAGCCTCAAGCCATTAATCAAGTTAAATCCTTGGACAAGTATGACTCTAATGATTTCCTTTTTCTGAATTGTATCGTGATGATTGTTCAAGTCTTGGATGAATCGTTGTTCATGCAAGAAGATTCAAATTTGCAGAAGTTTCAAATGGAGTTTGATGTGATCATTGAAGACTTTCTTTCAGGTATGGCTTCATTTTCTCAAGAAGATGACATGCTTAACATTAAGGATTTTTTTGGTAATCTCAAAAATTTATCCGATCAACCTCAATTTCGTATGAATCTCATGATTTGAATGACAACCCTTGTCTAGATAAGCATTTGATCATGTTTTATTAGAATTCAAAGTTGATTAAGGTGAGTAGGACACTTCAACCTACGTTGATGGCTGTGTTGGTTCCTATCACTATTACAGTAATTGTGATTTTAGTCAGTTCAAGGTTCTCTCACAATATCTTGTTATTAATGTCATCTTGTGGGATGTCATTTCTCTCTTTATGGCTTCTTGTTTTCTTCACGTAAAATTTTTAAACCCTTAAGGGAGAAAGTTTAATGTGACTATTGAACTTCAATCACTTCATCCCACCTCAAGAGAATATTTGATCTCTAACGTGGAAACAAAAAGTGATATTAATGAATGTCAGATCATTCAATCTGACCTACCATTAGCATCATCCATTGAATATTTTAACTCACACGTAAACACAGATTATGGTCAACGTGTTGATATTGTTTATGATATGGATTTGTCTTTGATCAGTCTTTCTTGTCAAAGTTTCCATAAAGGTTATTTCCATGATCCTAGTGCAGATTCCCTCGAAGAATATTATCAGTAAGAACCCATGATCCATGGATTGTTCTTACATGATCTTAATCGAGTCTTGTATGGTCATGGACCTAGTATGATGAGCTATGATGATTTATGATTTGTAGGAATCTCAGAAATCAGAGCTGTAAAATTTTCATTAAAATCCCTCTGTCAAAGACTGTACAATGGAGCTCAGTTCTCCTCCAGCACTCAGAATTTTCTTCTCACTCCCCTCTCTACAAATGGATTTTTTAATACATTAAATAAAAATCTGCTAAGAGAAAAACGAATCGGTCCAACAGCAAAGGTGCTGTTTCAACTGCAATTACAAAAATAGGAAAGAGCATTTTCATCCATTCTAAAATAGAACCGTGTCCCTAAATCTTTTGATAATTGGCCAATTTAAAGATGAATGCTGGAGCGCAAATCAGGATTGAAATCTTAAATCAAATCGATTTCTTTAGCTGTGATAGATAGCCTTGACTGAAGTTTCGGTTTGCCACGTTGCATTTACCATTTTAATAAAACAACTTTAAACTAAAATCCTATCCTTATGATGACAACTATACTGAAAGAAGTTTGCGTGGTTGCACCCAGCGTTTAACACATCTAACCACATGCTATATGGTAGCATCGGCAACAGTTCACAGTCCGTCTTCTAAGAGCCACATCGCCCACAAAATCTTCAAAGGATCAATCGCTGGCGGAAATCATGGAACGGAATCCCGTCTGTCTCAGGCTCCCCATGATCTGAAACTCATCATCTGTTTACATTGAAAGTGACTTTCTTGTTATAGAGCTGTGCAGAGGAGGGGCGCTACTCCATTTTCGGGCCAAGCATAGGACTTCAATGTTGCCGCACTCTGTCCAGAACCATACGCACACACCTTCGCACTACCATCCAGAAGAGTAATAGTATAGAGACGGAAATACACATGAATAAATTTGATTTGCAGAATGCCTACAAAGGAATAATTCTAATGTTAACAGTGAAGCTCGATACATCTAATGAGAACCCTGCAAACCTGTGTAAATTAAAACAAACTGAGAGCGACTACCACCATAGTGCCAAAAGGAATGGCAGCCAGAGAACCATAGAATGATGTTTCAATACAAATCCAATGCCAAAGCAGAGAGAGATGCCGTAAGAACCATTGGCTTTGTCCATGTCTGGAACCTAATACCGCGTTTCAGCTCTTTCAAGCTACACTTCACCATAATTTCATTCCTAGATCCTCCACCAGCCTAACAATATTGTTTTCTACAGCATAAATCGATTCCAGGAACTGATCCAGTGCATGATTTGTATAACAGAAAGAAGACCGACTTGTATCTAAATCACTAAACTGCACCAGTGCCTGAAAACCAACACTTTTTTCAAAGTGGTAATTTTATGTACAAAACCAAATGCTGAGAATACCAAATGCAGAACATCTATGCTGACATCACCAGCTTCTATACCCTCAATTTTCACCAGCAATACATTGCTTGCTTCGCCCCCAGAATTCTTGTTGTTGACAATTTCATGCCTAGCTGCAATTCGATCCAACATTGACCTTGGTGTTGACAATTTTTCCGAATGGCTTCCCCAGTTCAATAAGCTCTTCCTTTGTGCATTCCCATGGCAATTTTCTAAGGCACAGAACCTTCGATGGTGGTTGAGTGTACCGGAACTGCGGCTAGCCAGCTATGGAATCCATTCCACCCAAGTTTCAAACTCGGAGCTTTTAGCAACGGAAATTATCGAGACCTGAAAAGTTCAAACCCTGAAAGCTCAAAAGGGACTGCATACTCATTATACAGCTATGTAATACTTTTTAGCTCTAGAGATATCTCTGTAGCCTTTTCCTTTGCATTTTTTGCAAGAGCATCTTTAGCTACAACGTTCCTTGCAAGAAATAGGTCAGTTGAAGGTGAGGTGTCACTTAGTCCCGTAACCCTTAATGATATTCGCTCTAATTCTTCCTTAATTTTCATCTGGGAATCGGAGTACAGCAAGTTTTCCTTCCAATATCTCCAGCAATCCATTGTCACAATGGTCAACCATAGAGTTTACTGTGGCATGGGTACTGCACACATTCTTTGTTTGCAATACAGCATTACTGAGATACTGATATCTTTGCTCTAGTGTTAACATTTCACCTCCTTTCTGACAGCCTTAAGAGTACATGTGCTGCAAGCACATGTTGCCTTTTGTATACATAGTAACGAGCAAGAAA
Organism: Pinus taeda; assembly: GCA_000404065.3. NCBI lineage: Eukaryota > Viridiplantae > Streptophyta > Pinopsida > Pinales > Pinaceae > Pinus > Pinus taeda. The sequence continues at coordinate 52,426 of APFE030047300.1, read as the reverse complement.
TTCCAGGTATTTGGCTTGCTCAAGATTCAAAGCTTGTCGTGTATGAGTAATGGATGAAGGAGTAGAAGGCATTGTTGATTTGATTGTTAAATTGCCAGACTTTGATCGCTCCCGACTTGCACTCTGCAAGAAAGGTACCAGATCTGGTCCCACAAACTCCAACAGTTCATTCTTAAGCCCAAGTTCAATCACTGTTCGATACCAATATTCATGAAAAGCTTGATCGGGCCATCGAACACTATAACGCTCTTGAGATGCTTGGTCAAGCTGCCAGTTTGCAGTATGTCGGATAGGAGATCCAAACTCTCTATGAAGTCTTTTCTGACCAGGTTCACCTTTCAATGACAGAAGAGCATTCATCACAACCTCATAAAATTGTTCTGGAAATCGACCTCTGTCTTTCTGCCTTTGTTACAGCTACATCAAAGTCACATTGATCCACTCGATTGAGAATACATGTACAACCAACAAATGAATGTGTCCTCTGAAATTTAAATTTTTGCTACAAGAAAAGCTCACACGGTCATCAAGGAAGAAGAGCGCTCAGTTCTGTGTAAACAATGGGTTAGTCTCTCCTCAAAATGTATTCAGAAAACATAATACAGGCCAGTTGCTTTAATATCAATTCCCACACTCTTAGTGATATACCGTGAGAAATACTTCAAAGATAGGTCAAAATAATGTCCATTTTCCACTTGGGTTCTGTCAATGCCTGAAGAAATGGACCAATCAACTCCTCGTTGTAAGATAATTCATTTATGACAATTTCCAAAACAGGTGTTCGGGATCTCCAGTGAGACTTCTCCAAATAGCTTTTTGCCTCTGATTGCTGATGATGTTTTGAATTGTGCTTGTGCAGGGATAGGAGCTTGAAGTCGCTGCCAGTTGAAGAGCTGAAGAACAAATTACATAATCTAAAAAGCAACATTTAAATGATTTCTTCTTCAAAACCCTGTTTTGAAGAAGAATCAATCTCTGACATGAGACATAGTCTAACAGTTACTACTATTGTGGAGTCTTCCATTTGATAGAGAAAGTCGAGTGTGTTACACCCTTTATCCTTTTCACTACACTGCATTTCATTTGGGTTTTACACGATCACATATTTCGATCCAAAGGTCGAGAGAAGCTTCTATGGTTGCATTGTAAGTTCCATTTCAGATGACCCAACTTTGTACTATTTAGTTTAGGATAGGATAGGTTGCATTTAGTTAGATGCATTGCATTCATGTTTTTCTTTTCTTTTCCTCGATTTTTTTTTTGTTTCATTAGTCCTTGAATAAAGATGGTTTTGAGATTCAATATTATGTGGTTAATATTTTGTGAAAGGAAAGTTGTGGTAACACACAACCCTTGGCTTATATGTTACCCTATTATTTTTTTTGGTTTACATCTTTCAATTCAATGATTTTTTGATGGAAATTATGATCCTTCAGTCGGGAAGATGTAAGAAAACCATTATGCATATATCCATTTAGGATTTTCATTCTTGCACTCGGTCCTGTTTATGAATAATGTGTTTAGTTGGAAAATGTAACTAGGTTTGATCTTTATTAATGTATTTGAGTCATCATGTAATGTACTTGTCAAAATAATAAAGAAAAAAAATATTATTATTATTATGACTTATTAAAGCATGGGTTTCATGCTTGGGTCATTATGTTTTAGGTCAAAGTCCCCATTGAGGACTTCTAGGATTTGTTATGAGTTAATAGAGTCATTGTAGTTTTAAAGAGACCCTTCTTGGGCTTTTGAATCATGTAAAAAGGTTTAGTATTGAGTCAAAATTGAAATATGTTGCCTCCACACCAAGTCGGCCACAAGGAGGGCTATTCAACCTCACCTAAAGGCTATAAAAGAAGCAGTTCGAATTTATTTGGAGGAAAACATCTAAAGCAAGTTCAATATTTCTCTGGAAGATGGAAAAAGAGTGAAGTGTAGGAAAAGAGCTAAAGAAGTGTGAGTTTGGTCAAGATGAAAGAAGAAAGGAAAATCGAAATTTTGGTGCATCTCTCTCTCTTTCCCTCGTGCCCTAGATTGGAAGATTAAAGTTCTCTTCGTGATGCCACTGCTAGTTGTTGCATGTTGTTGCTGCTAAAACAAGTATAGGTCAAAGTTCTGTTGTTGAGTGATGCTGCCCCAAGAATTTATATTGGGCCAATATCGAAATTCCTAAGTCAATATCGAAGTCTTTCAACCAAGATAGAAGTATCCAAAGCAAGGTTGAAGTTACTTGGTCCAAGAAAGTGCTGCATAGTGTTGCTACTATTGCTTCTGCTGCCAGGTCAAATAGGATCATCTACAAAGGAAGAAGAAGGATAACTTGGTGTGGAGGAAAAATTGTGTCAAGGTCTAGAGTCTTATTATCTCAAGAAAACTATTAAAGGAACAATTATTGATTGGGTTTTCCCCTAGAGAGGGGTTTTATCCTAGCTATGTGCCTATATATGGTGTCCATTGATTTATGTGCTATTTGTAATTGCTTGATGAATTAAAAGGAAAGAAGACATAAAGGAAATATAATAAGAAATCAATAATATCACAAGTAATTATCTAGTATAAGAAAATCTTTCTGCCTTTCTGGATTTCTAATTTAGTATTAGAGCTTTGGTGAAGAAAGAAGAAAAAGGCATTCTCAAGTAGTTGACCAACGAATCATTCAAAAGGATTGTTCAAGGGAAGAAGTATACTATCTTCAAGGACAATGTCTAACTCAATCAAGGGAGAGAACAAACTTGAAGGAGCCTTAAACCACACGTCTTGAAAAAAGAGGATTGACCTCATTCTTGAAAAGAACAAGGTACTAGAATTAGTCAGAGGAAAAGTAGAGAAGCCTACAAAAGACTCCAATGGTGTTGATAATGTGAAGTTCATAGAATTAAAATTAGTGGGAATGAATCTAATGGTAGAAGGAATAATTGAAAACCTTGTCCTATACATAGCCAACATTAACCATTCTCAAGAAATGTAGGAAGCCTTGTCAAAGTTATTCACTATTAAGAACATTGGTTAGGTGGCAAGCTTGAAGAATGAACTAAGGACCACAAACATGACTAAAGAAGACACAATTTCCTCCTTCTTTGTGAGAATAGCAAGAATTAGAGATGATCTTCTAGCCATTGATGGAGTTGTTCTGGACAAAGTACTTGTGATCACTGCTCTATTAGGGTTGCCACCTTCTTGGGGTGCATTTTCCGCAGGAGTTAACAGTTGGAAGGTAGCTCCCACTTTTGAGGAACTATGGATTGGTTGAATCCAAGAAGAATTAAGGATATAATTAGTTGCCAACCCTAAAGAAGTTTCAAATGCCTACACTGCTCATCACAAAGTAAACTTCAAGAAATTGAAAGGATCGAAAATGAAGGTAAATTATGGATTTCAGATTTCTGTGGCTTGAATCTTTTGAATAGTTGACCGGAGAATCCACAGTTTTATCATTTTTGAACCGACGTTTCGAATCCCAAGTGGGATCCATCTTCAGGAAGAGAGAATGATCATTCTCTCTTCCTGAAGATGGATCCCACTTGGGATTCGTAACGTCGGTTCAAAAATGATAAAACTGAAGGTAAATTGTTTATGAAATTAATTAGTAAATTACATGCATATAAATATGTAAATAATAAGTATCAAATATTTTTATGTGAAATAGTCATTATTTAATGTGAAAAGCATGTTAAAAACATGCCCAACCATGAAAGGACCTGCCTAGTTATTATGGGGGTCCTCATTGTACCTTCTTACATCCTTTGTACATTATATTATATTAATAAATTATTATTACAAATAACTTTTGTGTATTTTTATGTTTAAAGTCAGCAAGCTATAAGTTTTGTTGCTTTAGTGGTATTAGAGCCATACAAGCCTTTTGACGTTATCTGCTGCACAATATGCCATTATGTTTACATCCTAAATTTATGGAGCATTTAAGTAAAATTAAAGAAAATCTTCAACAATGGGAAAATCATATGTAGAAGTTACAACAAATCTAAAAGAAATCGATAATAAGGAAGATGATAGTGATGGTGAAATGAAATAAGGTGAAGAAATATATGATTCTAATGATGATCATGAAGATGTGGCAGATAACAATGAATATGAAAATTATATCGATCAATATGAGGATCCAAATGAAGATGATATTAATGGGGATGAAGTTGTTGGTGTAGTGGATAGTCTTGACCATAATGAAATTGGCAGTGGTTCATATTCCCCTCTTTCTTTCCCATCGTGTACATTATCTGGTCAAGTAGTTGGAGTAAATGCTTCAAACATGAGTCCAACTGAAATTGTTACTGAAGACGTAATGAGAGAACGTAAGGAACTTCCTAAAATAATGTCTCTTGATGAATATATAGGTTCAAGGGAATATCAATCTAATGAAGATGTAGAAGTTGTTAACACAATTCAAAATGAAAAATCTACAGAATGGGCAAACACCCTTCAAGATAATGCGGAAGAATACTATCTTGAGAAACAAGAAGATGAAAAATATCGTAACAATAAGGAAATTGTCGAAGTAGATATTTATGATGATGGAGTGGAAATTTTTGAAGGGGATGTAGAGAGGATGATGGTAAAGGTTGTTGAAAATAACAACAAGAAATGCTAAAAATAGAAGTGCTAAAAATAGTACTATTATAAATAGCAGTTTTGGTACTAGTGTTGGATTGGGCAATAGGGAATGAAAAATGGAAGTGCTAAAAATAACATTGCTATTTTTAGCAGTTCAGGATGGATTCCAATTTTAGTCAGTCCCTGGACTAGAAATAGGACATAAAATTCGAATTTTAACTTAACAGCTATTTGAAAATAAATTAATTAACTCACCATGAGTTAATTAGTTGAGAAAAATCAAACATGAAGTCTATGTGAGTACATGCAACAGTTTCTCTATTAATTGAGGAATTTATCCATTAGTTAAAGAGATAAGGATGAGTTCTATATTGAGTAGTAATTAGCTGGCTCAGTTAACTGAGTCAAGTCCACTTATATTTGGTTAAATAGTTTGTTTAAATTAAGTAAGTTCAGTTAGTTAATGCATCCTAGCATATAACTGTTGTTCTTTAGATAACTGAATATTCTCTCATGAATAACTCATGCATGTCAGTTCAGACAGAGACCTAGTTGAGAGCAGAGAAGGGACAATGTACTATCAATTGGATGAATATTTTTCCTATAAAGGAAGCTCATCCATGATGAGGATTTATCTCTTCCAAGACTGTGTAGTTGGATCAGAGGTTAGTGAGTGTGTGAAGAGACCAATTCACACAAGTAGCTGCACTAGACCCAGATAAAAATTGCGCAAAGAAATAGGAGGCTTGGAGGGCAAAACAAAGGTTGGATAAAGGCCTTTAACTGTCTATGAGCAGAAGAGGTATTATAGAGAGAGCATGATAGATTTTGAGCTGATTCTTTTTGTAATACTGGTTATATTTCCACTTGTATGATAATACAGATATGGGGTTTTAGGCTGGTGCTTTCCCCTGGATTTTTTTTCTGTGTTATGTGTGATTGATTCCTTCTTATTAGTTATATGTGTTCAATTGATGTTGCTCATGTTTGATTAAGATTTCGCTAAATTGGTTGTAGAAGTAGATCCAGTATTTTGCTTTAGTATATTGCATTATTAGGTGATATATATGTGGGAAATTTCTACATGGTATCGGAGCACAGGTGATCAAGGAAGAACAATATACAAGAAGGGAGAAGTTGAATTTTTTGATTCCTGAATATAGGAATCAAGTTCTTATCACATCTCTATTTCACTTGTAGAGTTCTATGGTTTGAGACTCAAATATGCCCTTGATGGTAGTTTGAATTATATAGCCTGGAAGGATCGCATGGAAGCAGTACTAGAAGATAACGGTCTAAAGTACTTCATTGATCAAGAAGTCCCCAAGCTGACTAGTGCTGCTGAATTGGATGAATGGAAGAAATGTGTGGTTAGAGCAAGGAGAATCCTTCTGAAGGGAGTTCGAGATCACATAGTCTCGAGTCTCCATGGGAAGGAGACACCGTTTTCAATGTGGAAAACATTAAAAGATCTATATTAGAATAGCAGTGATCGAAGGAAGCTGGCACTGAAGGACAAACTTTGAAAGATCAAGTGTGAAAATGGCGACACGATCTCTATGTATTTGAACAATCTCATCACATGCAGGGATGAGCTTGGAAGTGTAGGGATCGTGACAGCTGATGATGACAAGTGAGTCTTGCACTTCTCAATCTTCCTAAGAGCTAGCATAGCTGCCAAGACTCGGTTAATGGAAGAGAGAAACTGCCAGATTGGGAACGACTTTGGTCGGATTTGATGCAAGAGGAGATAAGAAGAAGCACCATAGATGGTTCTTCATCCATGGAGGATGAGGAAAACTGTGCCTTAGAAAGTAAGGTGAAGAAGGGAAGGAGAAGGTTTTTCGTTCCGAATCCAGTTCTTCCCATGGTGGGAAGAAGTTTGACAAATCAAAAGTGCGATGCTTTTGTCGTCATGAGGTGGGCCATTTTGCTACAAATTGTCCATAGAGGAAATCCAAGAAGGAATTGGGGGAAGGATCTGAAGGTGAGGCACTTGCTTCACAGCTCGAGTTGGATTTCACACTCTTCGTATGCATGGTTTCATCCATGGTGGGAAGTGGTTAGTTTCTTAACAGTGGAGCTTCTTTCCACATGACCAGTGACAAGAGTTTGTTCAGTACTTTGGAGGAGAAAGATCTCCAGATACTCATAGCGATGGGTAATGATGAAAAGTACAATGTCTTAGGTGTAAGCACAATTATTTTTCAGAGGGAGCATTTAGCTCACCTTACCTTGACCAATGTTAAGTATGTACCAGGACTGAAGAGAAACTTGGTGTCAATTTGATGCTGAAAGACATAGGCTTTGATGTAGTCTTCAGTAAGGGAAAGGTTTTCCTTAGACACATCATCACTAGACAGGTGAAGCAGATTGGTTCACAGGTCAAGAACTTGTATGCTCTTGAGGTTCAAGATGCATGTAAAGCCTTGAGGAGCAAGGCAACTGATGGAGACTTGGT
>APFE030047300.1:5041-27798 GCA_000404065.3 Pinus taeda | reverse complement strand
AAGGTTAGATACTTGGTGGTTGAGAGGGAGAGTAAATTACCTCTCAACATGCAGCGCTAGAAGAAGTCTTAGACAATTATGGAGCATCCACAATTGGTGAAGCAACTTCAAGAGGTTTTGGAGCAGCCACAACTGGGGAAGCTGAGAGGAGATAGAGTGGAGGCATCCTTTCATGCAGAGACCTCTAGTAGGGGGAAATTTTGAGCTAGTTGGGCAGTCGGATCACATGCATCCATACCTCCAGGTAGGAGGTGGGGCGATGTGGAGTGATCGTCCTAAGAAGGCTAGAATAGGGGCAGGATCTTTGAGGTACTCAACCTCTTTGATTCAACTTTGCTACGGGAGCCCCAATGAGGAGTAGTAGGACTGGTTGATTGGGTAGAGACAGATGCAGATGGAGGCAGAGAGAGCTACAGTGCAGAAGTCCCAGGACTGTGTAGAGCTAGTAGGCTGCAACAATGCGAGAGGCACATGAGTGTCGCACCCGTGCAGGATGACATAGAGAGGTGTACAACAGTGCGAGATGCATGGAGTGTTGCAGCAACTTAGAGGTCAGAGAGGGAGAAATTTTCAGCAGCAGGTAGAGCTTCAGCATCAGAGTATGTTTCTAGCGGAACAAAGAGGTCAGTGGGGAGTTTTTTTGTTTCTAGCGTTGTTGGAGCAACCACACTTGGTAGAAGTGTTGCATGTGGAACATTTCAAAGGTATAGGATCAAGTTCAAGTTGAAGCTTTTCTTGTTGAGAGGGAGTTCTGAATATGGCAACAAGAAATGCTGAAAATAGAAGAGCTAAAAATAGCAGTTTGGGTACCAGTGTTGGGTTGAGCAACAGGGAATGAAAAATGGAAGTGCTAAAAATTGCATTCTATTTTTAGCAGTTCGGGATGGATTCCTATTTTTAGTCAGTCCTTGGACTAAAATAGGAACTAAAATTCGAATTTGAACTTAATAGCTGTTTGAAAATAAATAAATTAATTCACCATGAGTTAATTAGTTGTGAAAAATCAAACATGAAGTCTATGTGAGGACATGCAAAAGTTTCTCTAATAATTGAGGAATTTATCCATCAATTAAAGAGATAAGAATTAGTTCTAATTTGAGTTGTAATTAGTTGGCTCAGTTAACTGAGTCAAGTCTAGTTAGATTGATTTAAACAATTTGTTTAAATTATTGTGAGTTCAGTTAGTTAATGCATGCTTGCATATAACTGATGTACTTCAGATAACTGAAGATTCTCTCATGAATAACTCATGCATGTTAGTTCAGACAGAGACCCAGTTGAGATCGGAGAAGGGACAATGTACTATCAGTTGGATGAATATTTTTCCTATAAATTAAGCTCATCCATGATGAGGATTTATCTCCTTTAGGACTGCGTAGTTGGATAAGAGGTTAGCTAGTCTGTGAAGAGGCCAATTCACACAAGTGGCTGCACTGGACCCAATCAAAATTGCACAAAGAAATAGGAGGCTTGGAGGGTAGACCAGAGGTTAGATAGAGGCCTTTGACTGCGTATGAGTAGCAGAGGTATTGCAGAGAGAGCAAGATAGCTTTTGAGATAATTATTTTTGTAATAATGGTTATATTTCCACTTGTATGATAATACAAAGATGGGGTTTTAGGCTGGTGCCTTCCCCTTGATATTTCTTCTGTGTTATGTGTGATTGATTTCTCCATATCATTTATATGTGTTTAATTGATGTTGCTCATGTTCGATTAAGCTTTCGCTAAATTGGTTGTAGAAGTAGATCCAGTATTTTGCTTTAGTATATTGCATTATTAGGTGATATACAGGTGGGAAATTTCTACATGGTATCAAAGCTAGTTGATTTGTAGAAAAATTATATTCCCCTCGTTCTTTCCCATCGTGTACATTATCTGGTCAAGTAGTTGGAGTAGATGCATAAAACATGATTCCAACTGAAATTGTTACTGAAGAGGTAATGAGAGAATGTAAGGAACTTCCTAAAATAATGTCTCTTGATGAATATATAGGTTCAAGGGAATATCAATCTAATGAAGATGCAGAAGTTGTTAACACAATTCAAAATGAAGAATCTACAGAATGGGCAAACACTCTTCAAGATAATGCGGAAGAATACTATCTTGAAAAATAAGAAGATGAACAATATCATAACAATAAGGAAGATGCTAAAGTAGATATTTATGATGATGGAGTGGAAATTTTTGGAGGGGATGTAGAGAGGATGATGGTAAAGGTAAGTGGGAAGATACATCAAGTTGATGGAAGGTAGATCAACTACTGATAATTTAGAGATAAATATATGAAGGCCAACAAACTAGTCCTCCTCACTGGCCTCATGGATGATTGGAGGGATTGTCGTGATTGGGTTTCTCTTGATGGAAAAATCTTGAGTTCAAGTTGTAGATTGTGACATAAAATAATTCATGGACTAGAAGAAACTAGGGATGACAGTGGCTGAAGACATCGAAGACTGGCACAATCTCAATTACATATTTTATGACACAGACTGTGATGGGAACATAAATTACTAATCATTAATTTATTTGAAGGATTGAAATTTTGTAAGGGAATATCCTAATTACAATGCTTAAACTACTCGAACATTTTTCTTAGATGACTGGCTCAACTTATACCTTGACTCTTATTGCATCCATAGAATTCAAAATATTGATGAAAGATGTGAATGTGATGTGTTGTGATTAGATTATCGCCTTGTATATATGGGCTCAAAAGGTACTTGGACTCCATTACATGTAGATGTCTTCAGGTCATATAACTGGTCTTCAAATGTTTGTGGAAAAAAATTCTGGCATTTTCTTTCACCATCCTAGTCACATCTTTTGTATGACAGATACATGAAGCAAATTGTCTATGATATTTATGGAGATGTCTCAGCAACACATTTCACTGGATTTTCCGAGACATATTGGTGGAATTTTATCCAAGAAAGAAAAGAAATTATATTCACACTGAGTGATTTGTTTCATCAAGTAAAAAATGTGGAGGATACTATGTCAATAAACCACAACTGGTTCAATGCTTTCAATATTTAATGGGTTTGGGACCTCCTTGTAAAGGACTACAATGAAACAAAAGAATATATTGAAGACGTAAGAATCATAACTGATGACCTTGAAAGCCTCTGTTAACATAATTTGGCAGCTAATATAGGGATGAAATTTGATGACTTTTTTTTCTTTATCAGTTGAATGGCTCTTACAAATTTTACCCTGCTTGTTGATATCATGCATTCAGGGGAAAGAATATACAACAAAAATGACATGGAAGCTTAAAAATAGAGAAATTTCAACATCTTTAATTTGGTATCCATTCATAATGTTGCACAAAATATGGCGTCCACTCATTACTTTGATGGCTATGAGTATAAATTTTATTTAGAAGATGTATCCATGCTCTTTGTTGAAATGGGGATGTCAAAGGATATTAATAATCATGACCTTGATGATGCCCTTGAGAAAAAATTTCATGTATCACAGATTACAAATCTACAAATCCCCAATTTTGACATTGTTGATGAAGCAGATATCTTGACATCTATCTTTGTAATTGAAGGATCAGAGAAGGAAATATGTGATAAAAATTCTAACAAGGTACATATGAGATTCTTTAATAATATCTCATATTCCATGCCAAAACATGAAAGAACAGAGGCAATGTGTGACAACTTGTTAGTTGATGGTTGCTTAACCTTCCGACCTGTACTTATCGTCCCCACAGATATTAATTCTGACTATTCCCTACTATGTCCAATAGAAAGAACATGCGTGGACTTTGAGTTTGAGGATGAATAATTCCAAGCAAGACTAATAAACCTCATGCATGCGTTGGTCATAAAAACCCTGATACTTTTGTAATGGCAGAAAAATTGGGTGGAATTACAGACACAATGGTCTCTTATATATGGGTTGTACAGGACCATGTGGTAGAATTCTACTCAAAATTGTTGGCCACTCTAGAAATCCTAGTTGAAGACATTGAATTCTGCAACTATTTGGTTGATGCTAGAATCATGGGGGTTTTGTTTTGTATTTTGGAATTTACAGTCGCTTCCAAGCGACAAATTAGAGATGATCCTGACATATTACCAATTGTGATTGCATTGGGACCCGAAGTGGATGTGGCTCAATTTAGAGCCATTATAAGTTGTTTCAAGATCCTTGATAGACTGCACTCTGGTTCAGAACAAGCATGTGCACGACTAAAAAGTATGGAAGATACTTCTCTTGCTTTAACAGATAATGATTTGATGAAAACTCATTCTTATTATAATCTTGCACGGTCTTATCACAATAAGGGATTAGAGATGATGAAAAATCTCTGGCGATTCTACTATAACCTCACAAGAGAGAGTTGAAAATGCAGACTAATAGCGACCGAGGTGGGTCGCTGTGATCCATTGTGGGACTTCATTCCCTCTTGGGAAATCTTTTCGTGTCCTCCACTGCAAATATGATTTTCTCTCCACCCACTTGCAATCATGAATTTTTCATCGTCCTTTCACCATCCAACACACTGTCGGCTTGTCTTACCATCACCGCCTGCCATTTTCTCCATCCGTGACTACCATCCATCACTTGCCCTTTACACCATCCAATGAATTTCTGCTACTTCGATAATTGAAATTCCATTGTATGACCAACCACAGTTGTTCCTCCTATGTCCATGGTTTCCCAATTATTCAACGCTGCAACGTTTCATTACATCGTCCCTTTTGGTCATTCGATTCATTACATTGTGACCATAAGTTATAAAAAAATTAATTATATAATTACATCTATATATATATATATTATATATATATATATATATATATATATATATATATATATATATATATATATTATATTAATTATATAATTAATTTAATAATAATAAAATAAAATAAAATAAAAATTATTTAAGGATTTTTTTTTTCTAAGGGAATATTATTGACGAGTTATACATGCCAAAGTGATTGACGAACTATACATTATAGCTATACATGAATTTTGGTGGTAATATAGCTATACATGTCGAGGCAATTGAAAAAAACACAAGGTGAAGAAAATTGCAAGCAATATAACTTTGAGGACAAAGCTTTTGAAGGAAGAGGCAATGTTACAATATAAATAAATAAAATAAAATGAATATAAATAATGTAAATAATAAATAATCAAATATTTATTATGTTAAACAGTCATTACTTTAAGTGAAAATGCATGTCTAAAAGACATGCCCAGGCATGAAAGGACACCTGCCTAGGTATATATGCTGGTCCTCATTGTAACATTATACATCCTTGTACATTATATATATATATATATATTATTACAAATACCTTTTGTGTATTTTTACATTTAAAGTCAACAAGCTATAAGTTTTGCTACTTCATAAACATGTCCATGGTAGAATTCTACCAATGTCATAACAAGGGTCACTATATGAGTGATTGTCCCGACAATCCAAGGAATAAGAAGACAGAAAGAGATCAAGCTAATATTGCTGAAGAAGGAGCCCTAAAGAAAGCCAAACCTGAAGAATTTGACATAAGGAACTTACACTACTAAGTCCTTTTCTTTTAGTCTTAGATATTCTCTTTTATATTTTTGATGTTCAGTATTTATAGGTTTTAACATGTTTTTCGAAAAGACATTTTTGTTGTTTTTATAAGTTTATAGGTATCCCTCAAGCTTTGGAGGGAGCCCTAAACATCTACCAAAGATAAGAATCTCATTTATTTTTAGTTTTTTGGTTTCATGTACTTATTTAAGTTTTGGTTATATTAATACTAATCACCATTCTACCTCTATTGTCTTAATTAGGAAAACATCTGCTAAATCCTCAAGGAGTATAGAAGAGGGCCTCCCAAGGCAAGGTTTGTCAAGGAACAAAGATATGCTTTAAACTACAAAACATTGATCTCTTCATAATGAAGGTTTATTCATTTGAAAATTTATTACTAACATCATTATTGATTCTTGTTTTGGGTGATTCATCATTTGATAAATCTACCCTCATATTCTTGATTGATTATATAGAACCCTCGAAAGATTCTCTATAAAACCATAACTTAAGGGTATGATAATGTGTGAAACCCTAGCCTTCTTAATGGGATATGCTATTTCATGAAGTTTTTTTATGATGATGTCATATTTGTGGTTTTTGTATGACCACAAAAACCTAACTTTATAAGGTTGAATGATGTTGTCTAAGATTCCAAACCTTTGAATTTTTGGTATAGTAGGATTTGCTTTGCTATATCATGAAATCCAAAATATTTAGAGTTTGGTTGGGCCTACAAGAAAAACCCTTGTTATGTCTTTAGAATAAGATCCTAGGAATGAAACCCTAGGTGTATATATGTCCATTTAGTCAAAACCCTAATGATGTTATCTGACATATGGTATGCTTATGCATGATAATGAATTCATAGATATGTGCGTTGACCTAATTATTGATGGTCATAAGTCTTAGGGTTTAATGTAAGCCCTTGCCTGAGTTTGATATTCTAGGATGATGTTGTTTTGGAAATCTAGGGTTTTGTAGCTAAACCCTACTAGTAGTTAAATCCTCTAGTATGCGTGATATGACAATCTGGAATCTATGAATCTATATAGTTATTGTTGATATTATGTAAATGAGAAATATAGGGTGTACATCAAACCCTAGTAGAATCTAGTTATGTTGCTGATTAATCTATGATCGGTTTTGATTGTTGAAGATACTGTATGAAATCTAGGATATGTATGGAATCCTAGTGAGGATTCTAACATATGAATTCTGATAGTTATTAGACACATTACTTGTTTGAATTGTTTCTAGGGTTTTCTAGATGAAAGAACTTGTCATATCATTGAAAGAATATTAAAACCCTAGATGAGTTTAATATTTTGATTTGTTGATGTGATTTAAGGTTTGTAACAAATTGCGGGCAAGAAGTTGAAGTATAGTCTCTTGCTAATTATGTTTGTAATGTCCAATGCTTCCATTATTATAAGATTTTTATATGGGTAACTTCATACTTCTATAGTTTTGGTTCTATTTACTATCTAAGTTGTGCACGTACATCATCTTCAAGATGATGAATATGATCACAAGTAAAGTTGATGTGATAAGCATGATATATGAATGACTCTGATAAGAAAGATGGAAGCTGTGAAATATTATCCAATAAGAAGAAGTTGATATCCCTAAGTTAAGAGGGAGTCTGGATAGAAGAAATATCCCTGAGATTAAGAGGGATCCTGGATAGATGAAATATCCCTGGTTGAGGGGGAGGGCATAACATATTTTGTATTGGAGAATGCATTTTGAAGGATCTGTTTTTGCATGTGAATTAGGAAAGGAAAGTGTATGACTAAGGAATCTTTTGCCAAATATTCAGTTGATAGTCCTACTGTGTTGAGTAGCAACATCAGTTGTCTAAAAGACCCTAAAGGCTTGTGCTTGTTTATGAACATGTGAAAGTATGTTATTGATTGGGGTTGTGTCTGTATAGGTAAATCTCTCAAAGGTTTTGATAGCATGCTGGTTATCGATCAATTTGATCAGGAGATATTTTTTTGTCCTTGATCTACTGGATCAAGGAATGTTGAGGATTTGTGAGTGAAGCATTGCTTGGGAGGACATTTGGCCAACACTTTATGTTTATGTCTAGGTCCCGAAGGTGGGAGGTGTTGGTAATAGAGGTCTTACCTTGGATACACACCTGGATCCCTAGGTTGATGGTTAATAAGGAAGACTGATGGTACATAGAGAGTCTAAAATCTTAAGTCCATCATAGTCCCACTTAGATAGATTTCCCAGTTCAGGAATCTAGTCCATGGCATCGTGGTGCCTAAAAATTCTTCATGGATCATATAGTTGAGGTCTTCCTTGTACTTGTATATGATGAATACATCCCTAGTTAAGAGGGAGTGTTGGAAAATGTAACTAGGTTCAATCTTCATTAATGTATTTGAGTCATCATGTAATGTACTTGTCAAAAGAATAAAGAAAATAATAATAATAATAATAATTATTATGACTTTTTAAAGCATGGGTTTCATGGTTGGGTCATCATGTTTTAGGTCAAATTCCCCATTGAGGACTTCTAGGATTTATTCTGAGTTAATAAAGTCATTGTACTTTTAAAGATACCCTTCCTAGGCTTTTGAATAATGTAAAAAGATTTAGTATTGAGTCAAAATTGAAATATTTTGCCTCCACACCAAGTAGGCCTTAAGTTTGGTCTAAAGGAGCGATATTTGACCTCACCTAAAGGATATAAAAGAAGCAGTTCAAATTCATTTGGAGGAGAAAATCTGAAGCAATTTTGATATCTCTCTGGAATATGGAAAAAGTGTGAAGTGAAGGAATAGGGATAAAGAAGTGAGAGTTTGGTCAAGGTGAAAGAAGAAAGGAAAATCAAAAGTTTGGTGCATCTCTCTCTCTCCCTTATACTTTAAATTGGAATATCGACGTTCTCTTGTTGATACTGCTAAAAGTTGATTCATGTTGCTATTGCTAGAACAAGTATAGGTCGAAGTTGCTTTTTTTGAGTGTCGTTGCCTCAAGACATTGTATTGGGCGAAGATCAAAGTTCCTAAGTCAAGATCGAATTATTTCAGCCAAGATCGAGGTCTCGAAAGCAAGGTCAAAGTTATTGGGTCCAAGAAAGTGTTGCATAGTATTGCTACTACTGCTAGGTCAAATAAGATCATCTGCAAAGGAAGAAGAAGGCTGAATTGGCGTGGAGAAAAGCTTATGTAAAGGCTTAGAGTCTTGGATTATCTCAAGAAACTATTGAAGGAAGAATTACTGATTGGGTTTTCCCCTAGAGATGGGTTTTTCCCTAACTTTGTGCATATGTATGGCGTCCTTTTATTTATGTGCTATTGGTAATTTCTTGATGAACTAAAAAGAAATAAGATATAAATGAAATATAATAAGAAATAAATAATATCACAACTAATTATCAAGTATAAGAAAATATTTCTGCCTTTCTGATTTTCTAACATGTTTCTTCCTATTTATGCTAGTAGAGTAAGATAAGGGGGGAAATTTTAATGAAACAAGCATCAAAGATATTAAAACTACCTCTGAAGGAGAAACCTCTTCTGGTCTAAATAAGTTAGGATCCCTCTTCCACTCATTGAAAATAATAAGTTCCTAACTATAGTGCTATGAAAAAGAAAGAAAAATAAGGGTGAAAGAAGAGAAAGGCTTCCTGCGTAGGGAGTTGGAGCAAGCAACTTCACCAGGGTACTGTCCAGGCTCATTGGAAGTGAAGCAACATTTGTGTTCCTGAAGTGACTCTGTCGGGGTACTGTATAGGCCTGCTGACAGTAGAGCAATGCTAGAGATGTAAAATCCATATTATAATTTTTTTAACTTCTTGTGCTACATTACACTTACTTACATCGACATAATAATGATGTGGATTGTTTTATGTTGTGTTACACCAGGAAGGGGAACTGGGAAGACTATATATGTAACTGGGTAAGAGTGGGGAGCTAAGGTAAATCACTAATTGAATCAATACTTCCTGGAGAATTGAGAATTTGTGCATAAATGTAACCATATCAAAGAAGTTGGGGTTGTCCTAGTGTGTCTCCATGTGTTGTTGTTGTGACAATGACCCTCCAAATTTTTTGACTAAGTCAATTTGGAGCCTACATGAACTGCTGTTTCAAGCCCCTTAGTGTCGTCACATTGTTTTTTTCTTATTCTTTTGATTCATCTAAGTGTCACATCATCCTACACCAATGTTTCCTAAGTGTCATCACCTAACCCTCAGAAGCGCTTGTGTTATCTTTTGCATGGTTAGGTGAAATAATGACTTTTATTGACTTAGAAACTAGACTTTGTCACCGTGCACACACATGAAAAGGAAATAAAATAACACAAAAGAAAACAAAAGCAAGAAAATCACCCTTTAAGGAAAAGGCACACTTCAAGTTGATGAAGAATTTTTGTTATGTTGAGTGCACTCCTTCAGGTTGAAGAAGTGTGCCCTTCTTGAGCACACCCCTTCATGCTCAACAAGTGCACCCTCCTTGAGTGCATTCCTTTGGCACGAAGACATGCACAATTCTAGAATGCATGCATGAGCTTCCTTGTTGCATGTGGGCACACTTCTAAAAAATAGGAGCTCGATTAACTTCCCTTAACTAACTCATTCACTTGTAAACAAGTGGCGATCATGCATGAGACTTATTTGCATGTAATCTCTTTTAAATTATCTCAATTAATCATTCATTCTCATAGTCATTCTTGGGTGCACACCTTTGGATCAAGAAGCTCTTCTTCAATCTGAATTCCAAATAAGTCTTGCATGTCAAATCTATTGATTTCCTTTCATGATTTTTTTGTCTATATTGCTTTTCTTGCTGGCATTTATTTTCTTTTTAATTTGTTTACTAGCATTTATGTTTATTCTTGATTCCACAAGTGTTAATTTTCTATCACATGTTGTGACTCTACATATCCCTTGACTCTTCACATTTTAATCATCATTGCGATAATGCCCATAAAAACTTGTAGATATTTTCCTCTTCATATTTCTATCATGCAATATTTTTGCAAGACTTTTCCTTGAGCCATTCTTTGGTAGAGAGCAATTATGGAACTCAAATCCCCGACTAACTCAGAAACATGCACCTAGAAAAAGACAATTTCTCCTCTTGAGTGCACTCCTTCATCACTGCACCTTCCTTGAGAACATAAGCACACCTCAAAGGCTTGAATGTTTTCCATTTGTCTCTTCAAAATGTGTCAGCGCACCCTCCTTGTCCTTGAGTGCATGAGTGCACCCCAAAGGTTTGAAGGTTCGAAGATTTGTTCCTTCTTCTCCTCGGAGTGCACCATTGCACCCTCTTTATCTCTTTGAGTGCATGAGCACACCTTCAAGTCTTGAAGGCCTGGAAACTCACTCCTTCATCCCTTTGGAGTGTGCACTTGTGCCCATGAGGTTTTCCTTCTCTTTCTTGAGTGCATGAGCACACTACAAAGCCTCAAATAACTCTTCATTAGGGGATTTTTGAGGTTTAAAATGGGCCTCATAAGGAAATTATAAAATAATAGTGGAAATAATAAAATAATATTAGATTACATAATCAATTTTAGAGGGAAAAAAGAAAAACTATTTTTTCAACTCATATCTTCAACTTATAGCCTTATGGGTTTATTCAAATTTCGAGCGTAAACTCTTGTTGGATGAAGAATTTGATTCCTCATCCAAGGAGTAACCATGTTGCATAATTTCGATGGACCCTGCTACATGAAAAATGAGAAATACATGAAAAACATGATTGCAATAATGTTTTTTCATGTATTTTTATTTTTTCGTGTAGCAAGGTCCATCAAAAGTATGCAACATGGATATTCGTTGGATGAGGAATTAAATTTTGCATCCAAAGAGTACTCCCACTCAAAATTTGAGTAAAACCTTAGGGAGAGAAGTTGAAAATAAGAGTTGAAAAAGTATTATTATTTTATTATTTTTTAATCTTTTTACCTTTTTACTCCAAAAATGGTGAATCATCCCCCATGGTTGACATCATCATCTTGAATCCTATTGGTTCTTATAAATTTTATTTTGGTTGTACATTTTTCTTAGGAGGCCCATTTTAGACCTCAAAATTCCCCTAATGGACCCCCCTTCATGCTTTGAAAGTGCACTCTCCTTGTTTGCATGTATATTTTCTTCCTATGCATGTAGCTATGTGTTGTCATTGATAGATTTATATTCTCAGTTACATCTAATGGCTCTTTGAATATGATTTGTTAAGATATTACTTGTAATAGATATGAAATTTCTTAAATCTAATCATTTTCGTAATGAGTTTCATTCCATAAACAAGTGTTCAAGCAACAAGTTTTGTTCCTCTTTCATCATTTTCTGGAACCTTGCCTCCCACTACATGTAAAGTGGCCTCTAAAGAAGCTTCAGAGGCAAGCACTGAGGAAGTAGTTGAAGTGACAAAGCCTACCATTCCCATATCTGCAGTCACACAATGCTTCGTAGATAAGTATACTGAGGTCACAAGGAGTGACATAAAAGGCACATTCATGTAGAAAAAATTCGCTAAAAACCTGGAGGATCTAAAAGTATACATCAACATCAAGCAGTCCATGATACACAGGGTTGCATGCAGATTCCTAGTCATTCCCTATGCAAATGTGATTGAGTGGATTACTATACACATGGATGACTCTCATCTTATGCTTTGTAGTGAGAGTGGTGGTCAACTTGCCACCTATTATGGATAAATCACACAAACTTACTACAAGATGCCTAGGCCCTAAAAATATGCAAACAATGACTTCTACATTAGATGGGTTGATCTCGACACGAGTCACATCATCAAATCTTGGTGTCAAGAGCCTGCTAAGTTTTGTGATCACCCATCTACATTGTATCCGAACATGATTCTTAGATATGTATATCAATATATTATTTCCATGTGCATGGGCGCTAAAATGCTGAGGTGTTTGAGGAAAACTAGATATATATGCTTAATATGGTGGTTACCAAAGGTAAGATATTCAATTGGGAATATATATTCTCATTTGATTTGCAGCGTCATGTGGGGCAGGAAAAATAATCTTTTATGGTGAACTAGGCACTAAAATTCTATATGTCTACATTTCTATTGGATGGAATCTATGTACGATATGTGTTCCGAGGAATGCATTGGAACTAGATCCCACATAACAAGTTCCCAGTATGCTTCCATTGTAGAGTGTTGTCAGAATCAAGCTTCAGAGGCGTATACTATAGGTTAGTAGATCACTTCTTCCTAGTTATATCCACATGATATTTGAGATTGGTCCTCCTTGCATGATCGATTTGGTGAAGGAGTCACTAGAAGATATCGCAGATTGGTTTGTAATGCCTAACGGGACATACATTTGATGATTTGGATGTCAGATATCCCCTCACCTCTTACTACGATATGTGACAAATAAGGTGTTCATGTAGGAAGTAGCATATTAGTTGGACAAGGGGTTGTGAAGAGTCCTTCATAGGAGGAAGAAATCCCCTTGGCCCACCTTCCCTCTGAGGATTATATTGCATGAACCAAAGAGCCACAAGGTGGTAGCTGAAAAAATACAACAGGTGGATCACTTGCACTTCACAACTAAATACTTTCATGGATATGATCCCAAGAGAGTATGAAAGAAACATTGTGAAAGGATCAATTTCAATTCAGGATATTCATCAATGTCTACCACAGAAGATGAGAAGGTGAAGAATTGGTACAATGCATTTAGAAATACACATCTAGGAATGGAGACCAGTTCATCCAAAGATCCGCTAGATCAAGATATGCAGGTTCAAGAGGCAGAACAAATAAATCCTCAAGAAAAGAGTGTAGCTCATAGGAAAATTATCAAGTATGATTTGATGGGAGAAAGTAACAGGAAATAAAAAACTGATCATTTGTACACAAGAGTTGCTCAAGCGAAACAAGAAAGGAGAGAATTAGAAGAAGAGGAGAAGAGGAAGAAGGATGAGTTGCTTAGGAAGCAAGAAGAAGAAGAAGAAGAGGAAAAAAGGAGACAAGAAGAGGAACATCAAAGGAAGTCCCAGGAGGAAGAAGCATCACAAAGACTAGAAGAAGAGCAATTGGTTCATCATATAGAGGAAGAGTTGGAGGAAGAGGATACCATCCAACCCATAGATGATGAACCATGTTTTCTAGAGGAACCTCCTCTCACTGGTGGTCATCTCCCATTTGGTGAAATGGGAATCACACCTCCACCTAAATATCGAGTCATGGATGTGTGCAATGTCATTTTAGATCAACTCAAGAAGAGGATCATGTAGCAGAGACGAAGATACTTCCTGAATGATCCTTAGAACCCAGTCTCAGTATCTACAGTGAAGGTGATAATTGAAAATACTAGAAGGAATCCTAGGGAAATCATGGTAAAACATGTTTCTTTTGCTACAAAAACATAGAACGACTCTAAATATCTATTGAATGAGAATGCTAGATTGAGAAGAGAATTATCTGCAGTGAAGAAATATGAAAAACTTCTTGTTGCAGAGAACCAACAATAATCTTCACAAAGATTTAGTATAGTAGGATTACAATCAACCATGTAGGAGGAACTAGGGCCAATGGAGGAAACCATGGTATAGTTATATGATGAGATGATACTTCTACAACAAGCAGTGGCTCCCCTGGTTGGCATTCAAAATAAAGTGCAAGAATTCTTGAAACTCCTGAATGTGGTAAGCAGAGTAGTTGATCAACTTCAAGAATGGGTTGCCAAGTATCCAAATATTCTACCACAGTTTGTCAGAAAGGACATGATTGATGATGAAATGGATCGAGTACAAATGAGACTCCATCATTAGAACTACAACCATCTTGGAGAAAAAGAGACTAATGCCATTAATTCTTATGGTCGTCTACATAATGGTTTTGAGTCTATGACACATAAACATGAGATGACTTCAACAATATCACTTGAATAAATCATAGGCAGAGAAATAATATACCAAGAGATTAGGAAATACATAAAATAGATCAAGAAAGCATCAGAACATCAAGGCTTGGATATCACCAAAGAAATTATTCTACATATGCCATCGCACCAGTCAAAGCTCACATGAAACTCGTATGGATTTGGAATAATGTATAATCAAGCTCCAATACCATATTAACAAAGGCATTGGAGGTGAAGATGTGGTATGCATCAGACTTACCAGAATGAGTTAGAGTCATCTCTATGGAGTTCAAAGCATGTCACACATACATTACCAATGAGCTCCATGAGGAAGCAAATGATTTTTCAGTTTGATAAGACTTTTTCCTATTATGAATTTTGTCTTGTATAGCCACTGTCTCATATGTAATTTGTATTTTGTAATAAGTTGTATGTAACGAAGTCCAAGGGACACATGCATAATGTGAAAATTCACATATGCAATGTAAAGAGTTATGTATAGAATATGAAAAATCATAGGAGGTGAAGAGTCATGAGGAAGCCCAAAGGTCATTGTCATTTGTTATAAATAGCTCCTCATAACTCAAGAAAAGAGCTTTTGGAGGCTTGGATTCTTGGAGTCTTGCCTTGGATTCTATGGTAGTACATAGGAGATAAATCATTCTTTGGAGAAAAAAGTTGTGGCTTCATGTTCCACTACTGGATATAGTGTTTCATCTATGTAACAATGTACTTGGGATATTTCATTTATAATCATAAGCTTTATGATCCGACACTTCTTCATACATGTATTGTGGATATAGTAGAACTATTATTGTTATGTTTATGGAATATGTTGGTTTAATTGCATACTAATGCTAATGAAGTATTTCGTTACTTAGACATGGTTATTATTGAATAGGTGCTATTATGTTTTCATTATTGTTGTTTATTATGTGGATTAATCTGCACGTAATCAACAAGCATTTATCTTCATTCCTGGGCCCCCCTTTAGGATAATACTATTAATTCCCTAAATGGAGGCTCATTTTTCCTTTACCAACCATGCCCATGCACCTTACATTTTGTGTCTCACAAAGGTTAAATATTTGTTGTCTCAAAGAGGTGGTGCGATCTCTTGTGTTTGTTTTGTAACCAAGGCACATCTTTGAAACCTTTCAAATGGTGGCCCAACCATACATCCAAATGTGACTCCTACACCAAACGATGTGAGGTCTAATTGAGACTTCACATTAGGGAGATCCCCTTACATGTTGTTGGTATCCAAAACCATCAACAATTGTATAATGAAACCCTATATATTTAGGGTTTGGTGAATTAGGTTTTATGAAAAAACCCTTGTAATAACTAAAGTAAAGTCCTAGGAATGAAAACATAGGTGTATATTTATCCATATGATTGAAACCATAGCCTGGTAAAATTTGTTATATATATAACTTTGATATATTTATTTTTGTATCCTATGATAATGATATGAGATGCTAGTGAATGATACTGAAATCATAGATATGTATATGCGGGTATGCTAACTTAATTTTTGAAACCTAGGGTTTTTTTAAAACCCTAGTATAATTTGTTATGAATTCTAGGAAATAATATTGAATACCTAGATGTATAATACTATGATTGAATTGATATATTGATTTATTTTCTAACATATAAGGATTTATGTCTCAGAGATGGAGTCTAGGGTTTGTGATAGAATCCTAGCAAGTTGTTGAAGTATAGAATATAAAAGATGTGAACCTTGCTAAATATGAACCTAAATAGGTTTAGGTATTTGACGTCTAAAAATGATTGTTTTTACCCTTCCATTATAATGACATGATTATGATATAGTTGGCTTCATGCTTCTGTATATTTGTATTTGGTTGTACTTGCTATTGAAGTTTTGCAGGTACATAATCTTCAAGACCTTGAAGATGTTCATAATTGAAGATGATGCTAATGATGAGCATGATTAAGGAATCTATAAGAATAGTTATCAAGATGACCTTGATGCCATGAGAAAGAAATAAAGCCTTGAAAGATTGAAGTCTCTCCAAAATAAGGAAGTTGTTGAGTTGAAAGCAAGCTTGGATAGAAGAAAGGGTATATCTCCCCAATTAAGAGGGAGAGTATATTATCATAGTCATAGTATATATCTTGAAGAAATAATAAAACCAAAGAATGAATGAAATTTCTATATATGGATTTTAAAACAAAAGACTTGAGAACTTTTGAGGTTGTTTTTGGTATTGCTAAAGAAATGAAAGAAGAAATCTTTCAAAAAGTTGTATTTGGATATGATATAAGTAGCATCATAATGATTGAGGAAATCAAAGGTTTTTGTTTACTTTTATATATATTTGAAGGTTTATCACTGATTGGGGTTATGTTTGTGCATGATATTTCTGTGAAAAGGTTGACTGCTTGAAGCATGCTTGAATCGGTGGATATATATATGGTTTAGTTGATAAGGAGAGATGAAGCATCTTATGGTAACAAGATGCTTGGGAGGGAATTTTGTTGATCTATGTGTTGATGTCTAGATCTCGAAGTAGGGAGGGTGGCATTGGTCTTGGAGTTATGACCTTGGATACACACCTAGATCCATGGGCTGGTGTTAGAGCTTAAAAGCCTGATGGTAACTGGAGTGGCTAAAGCTTAAGTACACCATAGTCCCACCCAATTAGAGAACCCTAGTCAGGTATCTAATCAATAAATCTATGTGTGATGTGACTCTTAGAGCATATCATTTTTAGATCTTCCATGCACCTATGTATATATGTAATTATACATACCTCCCTAGTTAAGAGGGAGTGTTGGCAAATGTAACTAATTTCGGTCTTCATAATTATATTTGAGTAATGATGTAATGTCTTTTTCAAAAGAAAAAAAATATTTTTTATTGTAAAATAAACCGACTTATTAAATCATGAGTTTCATGCTTGGGTCACTGGTTAATAGGTCAAAGCCTCCACTGTAGGATTCTAGGATTTATGTCAAGAGTACTTGTCCTTGTCATCATGTAAAAGACCCTTATTGGGTTTCTTGTGTCAAGAAATGAATTTATTTTTATGTAAATTAGGTCTTTTAGTAATCCTCCACCAAATCAGCCTCAACCTGGACAATTCAACCTAATTGGGAGGTAAAATCCACTGTATAAAGGAAGAAACTCGACCTCACTTGGAGTACATTCACAACAAATTCGATCTATAGTTGTTGGAGAAGAAAAAAGCAAGTGAAATTCAAGGAAGGAGGAGAGAAACCTAGCGAAGGAGAAGGAAATATTTGGCAAACAAAAGAAGTAAGGGTTTCTCTCTCTAATACCACATGTGTGAAGTTTCTGGGTTGCTAGGAAGGCCAAAATTTTAGACCTGAAGCTGGGTTGAAATTCTAAAGCAGTAGGGCCAAAATTTTGTCTTTGATATAATATTTTTGTAGTTGATCTTCGAATTTTGGAAGGATAGTTTGAGGGTTGACATGGTGGAGCGAGGAAGGTCTTTTGGTTTGTTCTAAGGTCTTGGTCTATCTCACTTTGAATTTTCTAGTGGAAGAGTTTGACTCGGTTTTCCCCTATAGAGGGGCTTTAGCCCAAATTGAGTGCATATACCTTATGTTGTTGATATTCATGTTTTTATTTGATGAAAATAATATAAAAGAAGAACATAAAGAAAAAATAATAAGATTACAAGAGTATCACAAGTAATTATCAATATAAGAAAATATTTTTGTGTTTCTGATTTTCTAACAGAGTCAATCTCATAGCCTAGAAAGGACTTGAGTAAAGTAAAGTACTTTATTCGTCATAAATTTGGACATCATGCACCACAATGTCCAAACAAGAAGAAGGGAAAGGGGAAGTAACAACAGAAGTATGTAGAAACCTTTGCAAGAACTCATATGAATGAGTTTGTTGTCAATATTGAGAAATATTTCTTAATGATATCTTTCCTTTCTACCAACACGATTCTAAGGAATGTGTGGTACATGGAAAATGGATCACCTCATCATGGCATTACCCTAAAAATTGTTTTCCAATCTAATAGAGCAGGATTCAAGACTCTAGGTCGAACTTGGTGATTATGCAAGTACCCACTAATAGTAGGTGGTACCATTCCCTTCTAGCTCAACTTAGGTAACTCTCTAAACTTTAATGATTTTTTTTTGTTCTAGGGTTCATAATATTTTTATTTTTTTAATTTTTTATTATATTATATATAATTATATATATAATATTATATATATATTACTTTTTTATATTTTATTTTATTAATTAATTTATTTATTTTTTCTAATTTCGGTGGTGTAGGTATGTAGTAGAGTTATTGAACTAATAGGTCCTTATAAATCTAGAGGAATTTATCCTAGAGCCAACATAGGCGATTGGCGTTAGGGAAGGAAAATTGTAAAAATTACAGGGTGAATTTGTTTGATACCTAGTTCATAAAATAAACAACTTTTGTGAGTTATGGCACAAGAAGATGGGGCACTTGCATTACAAAGCATTGTCTATTTTGAGGGAGATAGTCACAGGTTTGATAGATTTAAACATTGAGAAACATGGAGTATTCAAAGGGTTCATGCTTGGTAATCATGCCAAGGCTACTTTTCTAAGAAATATGATTAAGTATAATGGGATTCTAGACTTAGTACATTTAGTTGTATGTGGATTTATATTTGTAGCATCAATCATGGGGGCATGCGATATGTTTCCTTCATTAATGACTTCTCTCGCAAGACAAAAATACAGTTTAAATACAAAAGGTGAAGCCTTTATTAGGTTTCAAGGGTTCAAAGCTTGTTCAGAACCAAAATTGAAGGAAGATCAAGGTTTTGAGATTAGATAGTGGGGTTGAGTATATCTCCAACTAGTTCAAGGAAATCTATAAGGAGGTGGGAATCAAGAGGGAGTTCACAGTTCCATGAAACCCACAATAGAATGGGTTGTAGAGTGAAAGGATCAGTCCATCGTAGGGGTTTCTAAGGCAATGATTCATGATCGAGACTTGCTGGTGTTTCTTTAGATAGAAGCATGCAACACAACAATCTACATCCATAACATGTGTCTTTTGTGGATGTTGGGGGATATGAAACTTGAGGAGGAATTCACAGGTGTGAAGCTAGAGGTAAATCATTTTTACATTTTTGGTTGTTTAGTATATATCCATGTACATATAGAAAATAGGACCATGTTGGATCCCTCTAGTAGGAAGGGTTTATTTGTGGGTTACAATGCGACTTCAAAGGCCTATAGGGTCTATATTCAGAGAAAAGGAAGACAATAAGCAATAGGGATGTACAATATGAGGAAGCATTTGCATCTAGGAAATATAATCATCCCATTACAATGAAAAATTATGAGGAGTAGGAAGCTCCAAAGGACGATTCATAGTCACCAAAGACATTAAATTTTTTTGATTCATGATGATAACCTTTAGATGAGGAGGAAGGGACATTAGCCCCTTCCATTTTTTTTCAGGAGAGAACGATGATTCACATAGATATGGAGGGATGGTAAAGAGTATGTTTGTGATATAAATAACAAATTTAGGGAGAGAAAGCCTCTAAATAAATTTCCCAACTATATGGAATTGATGAGAAGCATCATTAATCTCGAGCCCTCCATTTTTTAGGAGACAAAAGACTAGTAGATAAGGCAGGATTCCATGGTGGAGGAGTACACCTCCATCATAATGAATGATATTTGGGACATAATGCCAAGGCCAAATGGGAAATTAATTGAGTTCCAAATGGATCTATAAGGTCAAGCATGTTGCAGATAGTAGATTGAGAGTTTCAAAGCGAGGTTTGTAGTGAGAGGGTTCTCCTAGAAAGACATAGTGGAATGTGAGAAGAATTTTTCTCTAGTAATCAAGTGCACTTCCATTAGTGTAGTTATTTCTATAAATTTAGTCATGGGATGGAGAATATATTATATGGATGTGAATACAACTCTCCTTAATGGTATCATCAAGGAAAAAAATGTATGTAGAGCAATCTTAAGGATTTTAGGTACATGGGAAGGAGTCTCATGTTTGTA
This sequence comes from Pinus taeda, assembly GCA_000404065.3. Classification (NCBI taxonomy): domain Eukaryota; kingdom Viridiplantae; phylum Streptophyta; class Pinopsida; order Pinales; family Pinaceae; genus Pinus; species Pinus taeda. The sequence goes on along the minus strand of APFE030047300.1, from coordinate 7,346 downwards.
GGCTTAAGAAAGATTTGTAAGACTGAACTAGGATCCAAGGTCATGGTTTTCTAGGAATGATGGATACTTGTCGAGCATGGGATTCACCAAAAGTGCCATAGGTCTTAACCTATATTATATAATTTTCAAGAGTGATCTGCTTATTTTGGTGTTGTATTGGGATGACTTGTTTCTCATAGGTGTAGAGAAGGTAACTATAGGGCGAAAATAAAATATGGTAATTGAGTTCAAGATGAAGGGCATTGGTGTGATGTGCTACTTGGGTTTGGAGGTTTGGAAGGAACTAGCGAAGATTTTCCCAGGACAAGAAAAGTATGTAGTTAATATCCTAAAGAGATTTCAAATGGATATTTGCAAACATATGGCCACACCCATGATCACTAATCTTAATAAAGTGACAAATTTATATTTAGAGTTGGTAGATGCCACATTGTATACATATTTGATAGGTTCCTCGATGTATCTGGTCAAAATTAGATGAAAATTGAGTAACAACAAAAATGTGCTTAGGTATTTGAGGGGCACAATGTAGTATGGTTAGAGATATCTTGGAGATGGTGAGCTAAACTTGTAGGTGAATATAGACTTAAATTGGGTAGGTAGTGTAGTAGATAGGGAGATATCCTCAAGCTGTTGCTTTATTTTTGGATTAGTGATGATATCTTGGTTTAATAGGAAGCAAACTTCTGTGGAACTTATTTTAGCATAGGAAAATTATATGATAGCGATTACAACTAGTGGTGAGGCCATATAGCTTTGCAAGTTACTTGCAGGTTCATTTCATTAAGAGTTGGATCCAACAATGATCTATTATATGATCATATTTTTATTAAATTCTCTAAGAATCTAATAGATCATTACCATTCCAAGCACATAAATATCACGTACCATTTGATGTGAGACAATATTTAGAAGGGAAATATGAAGCTCTAGTATATTCCCACAAATCAACAAGCAATTAATATTTTGACCAAGCCCATAGTAAAATGTAAGTTTAAATTCTTTGAAGATATAATTGGGTTGGTGCATAATCCATTCCTCTTTAAAAGGGAGTGTTGAATTTTGTAGCTCGAATAAGAAATTTAACATAGGTTTAAAGTCAAATGTGTGGAAAGTCATTCGAGTTAAATATTTTTTATAATTCACAATATTTAATGAAAGTATTTTATTTAGTTATTCAAATCTAATAAATTGTATTTTAATATACTAGTGATTTAGATTAAATCTCAAACATTGATCTCATCATAAGATTATGGTTTTGATATTAAAATCAAGTATAAAGGCAAGGCAAGGTAGAGGTAAAGAAACATTCATTATTCATAAAATATAGATTGGTTAGAAGGTGAAGAAACTCAGTTAAGCAAGAGGAGGAAGCAGTGTAACAGAGAAATATCAATTGGCATGCCATTTAGTAGGCAAGTTCATATCTACAATAATATTTGTACTGTCTCGTACAATCACACAAGTAAAACCGTAACACAGTTTCTTTGATCTATTTCAATGGTTTCTTTTAGTAGGTTGAAACCTCAATTTGGAGGCATCCTTGTAATTTTTGATAATTAATGATAAGTTGATTTGAAGGATAAAAATTTGTGTGTACCTGATAAATTATGTTTTCTTTTGCTATTTATTTTTCGGCCATGTGATTCTTGCATGTTAAGAAATCGATTTCCGGTATTGAATAGTTCTAGAATTCATTTATCTAATTATGAAACATAAGACAATAGCTACCTTGTGTTTGGAAAATTTACATTAGTCCCATCAATGATAGTAAAAAAACATGCTATAGCTCAACTTGAGGTTGAACCCCACATCACAAAGGTGTAATAAACTTGCTAGGAATTTTGTATAGCTCTTTAGGAAACATTTTATACTCATCGAATTCATCATAAATAAGATTCATTAACAGATTACAAAGTTGTAATCCATATTTTCAAGAAAATTAAGAGCACTAATTTGAAGTTTGAAGTTACCCCACAACTAATTAAGGTGAGCACTTTTCCACCCATCAATAGGCTCAAATGCACATGCTCTTTTTACATTTGGCCACCCTGAGCCAAACCATGATAGAATAAGGGAAAATTTAGTAGCTAATTTAATAAAATGGGAAAATCACTCAATTTAAATAAGGTAAAATCTCATAAGGAAGATAATAGGTTGATTTTCAAGGCCCCATGATCTAGGCACCCTGTTACACAGTAATTTGTCACCGTCAGTCACCGTCCTTGTCGCACCCCCGCTGTCACACATTGGAGGACACATTTACGGACCTGTGACCAGTGACATAACTTGAAAACACTTGCAT
>APFE030047298.1:0-13496 GCA_000404065.3 Pinus taeda | reverse complement strand
CAAAAAGATAGAAAAGATAGATCAATGCCTTAGAAATAAGCCTCTTCGAGGGGGCAACCTCCTTTACATTACACAAATGAACAATTCTTGGATGATACAAATGACAAGACCTCATTTCTATATATGAGTCTAAGGGGTCATAATATAATCAGAGCCGACATAGCAATAATAATGTAAGGGCACTATAATAACAATAATGGGCTTCTATGGGGCACAATAATAACAATATGGGGACGACATGGGCACAACAATATAATAAGGGGGTTGTACTAATAACAATAAGGGGCTACACTAGTAGTATAGGGACCTAACAGTTGCTGCGGCCACTGGACTTGTAACGTTTCGAATGCTGAGAGCGGCCACGGGGGCTCGAACCGACCACCAACGCAAGAGGACAAAAAAATTATGTTGCTCTTCTGAGTAGACAGTGGTGTAAAAGCTTAGACAAAAAGATCCGTGGGGCATTAAAAAAATGGGCGAGAAAGACAAATGGATCTTGGCAGAACCCTGAGCAGCGAAACCATGATCTGACAGTATCGCGGCAGCGTACTCTCGTCGAATTACAAATCAAGTTATTCAAATGTTTTGAATTCGGACCTCCTGCTCGTAATTGAATGTTTACTATCCTCCAAAGTCGATGCGCTCAAACTCCTTGCCTTTACAACATAAAGAAAATGCGAGCGTTGTTATTAGCATTCAAAGGGAATGATGCCAATGAACTCCTCTGCCTTTACATCTATAAAATCTACCATTTCTTCCTAAAAATCTATCTCATCAATTAATAAAAAATGCAGTAATCAAGCACTTTCTGCCTCGAAATCTATCTGTAATTGTTGAGGTACTATTGTTTTAAACCATTTTTATATTCTCTGGCACATCCACCACATACGACTCGATCACCAACGTCCCAGCTTTCTCCTCCGCATGGCAGACCTGACGTTATACGAAGTGACAGTTTTGGAGAGTGAGCAAGTTGAAGATCTTGTTGGCTATGGTCACAGATGGTTCTAATGATCTCTCTGTTGTGGCGTTGACTATTCTTGGGAGCCCGATTGCGGCTGGCAAAGGTGGATGAGATTCATACCAGGCATGGAGTTAAAAAACAACTTGCCCTCTCTCAATTGGTATGCAGGTTTTTGCCTATACAACAATTAAAGCCAACTTTGCCATACAAAAAACACTATGTGCATACATCTGACATAAACCTGCATTCTCAAAAATATTTCTCTGAAATGTGTGCAAGTTTCATGCGCAAAACTCAAAATTAGGCTTGTTCGCTTAAAGCCACTAGAATTTAATACATAGATGTCCACTGGAATACGAAGAAAAAATAGTGGTAACAAAGGTTGGTCACCGTCCTCGTTGTTGTAAATTTCGAGAAAAAATATATAATAACAAATTTCTAGTTTTTTTAAAAATCTGAAATTAAACTCAATTTTGTTTTCCCTTAAAAAAACTGGACAATTTACATACCAATTATTTGCTGGTCAATTGAATGGAGTTTTCCAGGACTTTGTTGAGCTGGAATATCCTCCTCACATCCACTGTAGCATTATTGGAGCTCTGATACCACAATAATGCAGAAGTCTCCTCATACACGTAATTTTATTAATAAGAAAATCAATTACATCTGGAATTTTGCAAGAGTTTACACCCGAACAACAAAACACTCTTGCAATGAGCTATTTATAAGTTCAATGTCCTAACTACCTCTAATTATGGATCACTTATAAAATAACAAGTGTCCATTTACAATAAAAGCTATTTAAACAACTTATTAACAATTCTCCTAAATTAGAGCCTAAGATACGACACATTTGTAGAGTCGTATCTTTTTACAACAATATTCTAATTCTAAATGTCTACATTTAATAATTAAATATTCTAGATTATAATTATTAATTTAATATCTTAAATTAATAATTATTTTATTCTAACTTTATAACCTATGATAATATTTTATTTTGGATCATCTAACAAATGGGATGTGTTCTAGCGTTGAAATTTTGTGGATAGGCTATAATACATGGGATCTCCAAAACCCAGAAATTGTTTCTGAAAAATCCGCCTAGAAATGACATAATTAGATTATTAGTTAGTTTTTAAATATTTCCCAAGTTTAAACTTAGGGAATATGACTAATTAATCAAAATTAATTAACTTAAGGTGTGACTGTTCTAGAAACTCACATGGATTGACTTCAAGTTAATCATAGCGATCGATTAAGATCTAATCTTGGTCATTGAAGTCTCAACAAAGGATTATAAGAAGAAGTCGATGAAGCTTGGAGAAATCACTTGAGCAGTTCGATTTCATGAGCAGATCGATTTCATGAGTAGCAGCAGTCAGTTGCCAAAGAGAGAGCCAATGAGATCGAAGTAGTGAGAGAGGGGCAGAGACAGTGAAGCCGAAGGAAGGATTCCAAATCCTTATTGATTTTTGGTAGCATTGGATGTGTTCTAGCCTTGAAATTTGGAGGAGAGGCTAAGGCGTATGAGATCTCCAAGACCCAGAAATCGTTTTGAAAAATTCCATCCGGATGAGGAGTTATTAAAATAATTAATATTTTTAATGGGTTACTAAATCTAAACCTAGGAAAATAAAAATATTAATGGGTATTAATAAAGATAAACATGAGAAGTTTCTAAGAGACGAGGATCAAGTCTATTTTAATCTTAGCCGTTGATTATGGACTTAATCTCGGTCATTGATTCATCAACAGGAAAAGTATAAGAGAAGACTTCAGGGTCATTAGGAGACACACCGGCAATTACTCAGTATCTCAAGGAAATTCGATTCTCAGGGAGAGGAGATCGATTTCAGAGGGAGTTGCAGGGTGGTGGATGTTGATTTGTGGTAGCATCGGATGTGCTCTAGCCATGAAAATTGGTGGAGAGGTTAAAGCACATGAGATCTCCAAGACTCAGAAATGGTTTGGGCAGATTCTAACCAGTTTGGGAGATATTAAAATAATTAATATTTTTAATGGAGTTCCTAAGTCTAAACTTAGGAAAAATAAACTATTAATGGGTATTAATATAAAACTTGGTTAGAAGGTTCCAAAAGACATGGATCAAGCCAAATCTAATCTTAGCCACTGATTAGAGATGTGATCTCGGCCGTTGAAGGACCAATAGGAAAAGTATAAAAGAAGGCTTGAGGGTTAGTTGGAGAACACGCCAGAGTGATCAGTCATTCAATTTTCTAGAGCGAGGTTCACTAAGAAAAGTCGAATCAGTCATCAGTTTGCAACGAGGGGCAATGGTTATTGGACAGAGAGGCAGAGATAGTGCCGAGAGACTAGCACAGAGGCAGAGAGGTAGACACAGAAGCCAGAGCAAGCCACACAGAGCCTAGCTCAGACAGCATAGAGGCCAGAGGACCTGCGTCATCCACGCAGAGGACAACAAGAGTGACGCAATAGGCCATAGAGGTTGCGCAGTGTCTCAAAGGGCTGACGCGGAGGGTTTTGCGGCTGACGCAGAGGCCAGGAGGGTTGTGACAGAGTTTCAGTTGTGCTGGAGAGGGTTCTGTGGGGCAGACTTTCTGAATATCTGCTTCCGAATAGAGAGGTATTACTGCTGATTATTTTTTCTCTTTCAGGTGAGCTAGTTTGGCACCCAGTTATACTCAAGGATATACTACATAATAATACAACCCTCAGAATTGTTGCACCAGTTTTCCCAAGTTGGGTTTTTCCGGGGACGATTGTCCAAAAATAACGGTGTCACTTGTATGTTTGTCTATTTCTTTCAGTTTTTGATATGTAGATGGTTGAGACTGTATTGTGTCTGTTTCAGTGTTCATATGGTTAAATAACTTGTTAGTAATTAAACAAGTAGGCGAAATAAACCAGAAAATATAGATAAAATTTCTAACAGGTAATACTTAGAAATTTCAACAGTGGAAGAGGAGGGCTTTAGTAGCAAGCAGTGATCGAGGAGGAGGTGACGCAGGGTCAATGGAAGACAGCGCAGAAAGAGAGCCGCAGTCCAGAGGAGAAACGCAGGGCCTATGCAGGCTAATGCAGAGGGACGCAGAGCCACTCAGAGTGACGTTGGGTCAATCAGAGTGACGCAGCGGTGACGCAGAAGTGGGAGCAAGGTCTCCAAAGCGTTAGATGGTCTTAGAGGGAAAGTCTCAGGTGTTTTTTTCAGTTTCTCTGTAAAATCATCCTTGTAAAAGCAATTGTTGCTGAAGATTAATAAAGCGCTCATCTGTTGCACCGGTTTTCCCGCATTGGGTTTTTTCCTAAGATAATTGTCCAAAAATAACTATGTTGATGCGGTTGATTCTTGTGCATGTATTTTTTTTTTCTAGATAATTGTCTGATAATTGTAGTAGAATTTATTTTAATATTTGCTGAAGGAATTTCGTAAATAACTTATTGAGAATAATAAGTAGGTGAAATAAATCAGTTGTTGCAATGATAGAATTTCAGTTTAGATATTTTCACATGGTCTCAGAGCAGAGATCTGACAACAGGAAAGGAAAATCAATTATAGGTCAAGGGCATGATGCAAAGGCATCCACCCAAGAGTACTTGTGCAGATTTCCAGAAGAATGCACAAGGGACGAATATTCAATGTTAGCTTCCAGATTGGAAGAAAAAGCCACTTGCCTTGCAAAATATGCCTCCTCGGAGGTTTGGTATATAGACAATGGAGCTTCCTGGCATATGACAGGAATCCGAGAATGTTTTTCAGATTATCAGGAAGAAAGAATGAATTTACAAATCACCATGGGGAATAAGGCAAAGTGTACTCCAATAGGAAGACGTACCATAGTTTTTCAAACCGAAGCAGGAGAACGACTTCGGGAAACCAATGTGCTACATGCGCCGGGATTGGGGATGAACTTATTTTCCGTTGTTGATGTAAAGATGATCTCAGGTTGTCATTGATGTCAACCCAAGCAGCACCAAGGATGACCCTGAACTTCCATGGCACATTGGGCATCATCATTCATGGCTTCCCGTCTCATAACCATTATAGGAATACTCTACTCAAAAATATCTTTCTATCAATATATAGCTCTCCTCGTAATTCCTCATGGTTTGTAAGTTGTTCAAGATTGAAGTTAGTAACCCAAATTAGTGGGCTAAAACCCCATGGGGTTGTGGCATGGCATTTATCATTGATTTTGGTCATTGAATAGTCAATAATTAATAATTTTTAAGCTCCTAAAATCCCTCCAACATTCTCTATAAACGCCCCTCTCAACTCTATAAAAAGAAATTTCATATATCCTCCAAAAGTAGTGATTGTGGCATTTTCGCTATAACTTTATTTCTGTGAAGTCTTAGATGTTGAAATTGAAACCCATTTGAGCCGAAATCCTGATGAACGTCGTGACCGAATTTCAGATCTTGGTTCGCTATATTTTCGGAGATATGATCTGTGGAATTTAGGGTTTTTGCAGGCTCCCAAATTTCATCTCAAAGAGGTGACCTTGGGAAAATTGTCATAACTCTCTCTCTGAGAAGCGGATAGAAATTATGTAAAAAGTAGCGGATAGTGCACGGACTGTAGTTTTGCGGATAGTGCATGGACTATAGTTTTCTGTGTAACAATTTCAGAGCCGAAGGAGGAAACAGTGACATGTGGCACGCCGTACAAGTTCGCTCTACTGAACTAGTCCATAATTAGGTCATTGTGAGATATTGGGCATAACTTTGTCTTGAAGAATCCAAATCGGGTCAGACTTGTGGCATTGGAAAGAAGACTCAGAGAGCTACTACAGGACCGAAGATCACATATTGGGGATATGAAATCATAGAGATACATCAAATTCAATATCGTGCTCCTAGAAGGCAAGAAAAAAACTAGATCAAGTGTTGTCAAGGGGTGCAAAGGACCAGACTTTCTAGGGCAGCAAAGAGCAAGGTGCAGCAAAATGATGCAGCATAGGTAAGCTCCAAGTAAGTATCTTCTGTATATGCATGTTCATCTCTTAATTGTATTAGGTTCTTTGTATTTTAATTTGATGTTTTTGTTTAGCACTGACATATGCTCTACAGGATGAGGTAAGTTTTGCTATTATCATGTCATTGGTATTTCCTTGAAGACTTTTTTCAGGTATTATATATTCATCAAGAGAAGACTCAATGCATAATCTAATGTTTTGAAGAGTGAGAAAGGGTAGCATGACAAGAGCAGCAATCAAGGTGCAGAACAGCAACAAGAAGTTCACCACATGAAGTCTTCAAGTGGGCAGCACTACATACAGTCATTGTAAGAGTATCATTGTACAGAGTCATTGTAAAAGTTGTAGAAGTGTCTATCTGCCAAGAGTTGAAGAGGCAGCGTCGAGAGGTCTAGGATCATCATTAGGTGGTTGTGTTATAGTTGGTTGGGGCAACACCTCAACCCACAGCGCTAGTGTGATTGGCACTCAACAATGTCCTAGAAGAATGGCAGGTATTTGTCCAAAGTATCTTGGGCAGAGACACCTTGCCAAGGTGGGAGAGGATGTGGGCAAATTTGCAGCAGCAGGAGTTGAGACGAGACCTAGTGAAGAGCTCCATCAGTGGCAGCAGCAGCGGATCAAAGCAGGTGAAGGAGGAGAAGAATGTGGCCCTCGCATCAAAGGGTCCCAGTCAAGGACAGGGGGAGCAACAAAAGAAGGACCTGTCAAAGGTCAAGTGCTTCAGATGTGGTGAGCGTGGTCACTACAACACCCAGTGTCCTCTTAGAAAGAATGACAAGGAGGAGAAGCAAGATCAGCAGGCAGCATCAGCAGATATCGATAGGTTGTCCTCTAGGCTGGAGGAAGACTTCACCATGTTTTCTGACATACCCCCAAGAGTAAAGTGGGGTGACTTGGTGTTGTAGCCCCAAAGTGTTATAGATGGGCAGGATTCTTGAGGAGGTCCACCTCTTGAATTAGTACCTTGCTACGGGTGCCCGCAGTATTCAGTAGCAAGATGGATCAGTGGCAGTAGATGCAGTCAGATGCCAGATTGACAGATGGAGAGTCTAGTTGCAGTCAAATGTTGGGGAGCATAGTGCAGAGTTGGCAACAATGCAAGTGGCATAGTGCAAAGTCAGGAGCAACACAGATGCCTCAGTGACAGCGCAGATACTAGCAGCAGTCAGAGACTCGAGAGACAGATGCATCATACTGATCATAGTTGATTCATATTTAGGATGCTTTACATGGAATATTTTGAAAAGAAGGCCCTTGATTCATACCCTTTGAAACCAGCTTGGTGGAAACGATTCGTAGATGACATAAACATAAAATGGACTCACGGAAAAACAAAGCTTGAAAATTTTTTCATTCACCTTAACTCTATCTCCCCTGAAATAAAATTCACCATGGAGATGGAAGAAAACATGATGATCCCTTTTTTAGACGTTCTTATCATTAGAAAAGAGGATGGCTCCTTAGGGCATAAGGTTTTTAGGAAGTCAACCCACACAGAAAGCTACCTCCATGCAGACTCCCACCATCACCCATCCCAAAAGTTTGGTGTTTTGAACACTCTGGCTATCAGAGCTCTTAGAATCTCTGATTCTGATCATTTAGATGAAGAAAAGAAGCACTTAGTATCAGTTTTTAAAAGTATAGGCTACAAAGAAAAAGAAATTAGGATGGCTACAGAAAGGGCCGAAAGAAGGGTATTATCTCAAGAGCTGAAAGCTCAAGACCAACCTCAGGGTGGGAAAGTGTTTCTACCTTATATTCAAGGTGTTACAGACAAGATTGCAAGAATCCTGAGAGAGAAGGACATAATCACTCAGTTCTCGGCTCCCGGAACTATTAGACATAGTATGAGGTCTGTCAAGGATAATATTGATAGACACCAACTTAAAGGAGTTTATAAAATAGATTGCTCATGTGGGAAAAGTTACATTGGTGAAACAGGTCGTTCCTTGCAAACTAGACTGAAAGAACATGTAGCAGATATTAAGAATGATAGATCTCGTACCTCAGCCCTGGCAGAGCACTCCTCTAAAACTAGGCACCATCTCTGTGTGGAAAATGCCTCAATTGTCACAAGAGAAGAACATCATCATAGGCGAAAAATTAGAGAGGCTCTTGAGATAATGAAACATCCGCATAATCTCAATAGGGACAATGGCATCGAGATCAGTAGTAGCTGGTTTCCCTTAATCAGAGAAACTATGACCTCCAATGCTTCCCAGGTTTGCCCTCAGTAAGTATTTCCTTTTTAATCAAACTTAGGGCATTAATAATTAATATTCAAGTATAATAATTATTAATCTACTAAATTAATAATATTTAAGTGGTTAATTCATAATTTGTATTAACTATTAATTATGACTATTTAGTATCAGTAGTATTATTAATTATCATTATTAAAATATTACTACTTGTGATTATTAAAAATTATTATTATTAAATTAATCACTAATTGTTATTATAGATATATAACTATTAGTATTATCATTATTTCAACAAAATTTAAGAATTAACCAAGTAACCCCTCAAATAATTTAATTAATATTCAAATTAATAAAAAATCCATTATTTTTATAAATTAACTCATTATTATTAATATTAGTATTTATTACTAATTATTTATTATTTATTAAAAACTATTAACAATAATTATTTATAACAATTATAATACTTACTATTTATTATTATTCTTCTTATTTTTATCATTAATTGTTATTATCAAAAAATTTAGTTTATTAATAAATTTAACTACAAGATACTATTATTATAAATCATTTCAACTTATTATATGCAAGATTATTATTAAGAAAGAGAAAAAAATTGTTAATTATTAAGAGAGAAAGTATTTTACTAAGAAACCTTTACTATTTATTATTAATATTAATTTATCATCGAAGATTAAAAAAAATAAAAAAATAAAAAATAAATTTAATTAAAATGAATAAATTAAATATAAATATTTTTGAATATTATTAAAAATGCTGACTTTCACCTTTTTTCCCTTAAATCAAAACTGCCTTTCCTCATAACTATTTATATCTCCCTATCAAGCACTTCTTCTATCAAACACTCAATAGTTGCCCCTGATGATGGATCCCTTGTTGGGATTTTGAAACGTTTGACAAAAATAATTGGTTTTTACTATGAGTTCTCAGTTTCTAAATAAATAATAAAATACCCTACACTAGGTTGAATTGTAACCAATCAAATTACACGTTAATACTAAGAGTAGCTCATGTTGTTTTGTGTGTGTAAAATTTGTGCCTTACTTCTTTTTCCTTTCCATCAAATTGGTATCAAAGTTGAGATCAAGTTGAAAGATCCAAGAGAAATCTCATGTCAATAGCTGCAATCTACGTGAGAATATAATTTTTTTATTTTATTTGAAAAGCGTTGTAGTAACAAACTCAAAAATTCTAATCCACGTTATAACACTGGCAAGGAGCAAGGGAAGTCACTTTACACCTCCAAACTTATAACGTTGGTGAAGAGAGGGAAGTTGTGTGATATCTCCAAACTTATAACGCTAGTGAGGAGAGGGGAAAGTAACATGATCGTCTATATATCGTAAGGCGCGTTATCCTGAATACATTTTTTTTAAAGGGCTATAGCCATAGACAGTGTCGAAAGCTTTAAGTTTAGAGTAGGTTTGAAATTTGATGTCATTTAAGAGTTTGAGCCCTTGCTATGAAGTTTAAAAACTTTGAAGCATCTATCAAAAAAATCTAGCAGGTCGTTATTTATCCATGTAAGGCTGTATAAGCAATATGAAAATATAAAACGAATGGAGAGTGAGTTGAATGGTTGGATAATGTATACTTGTGAGTTGGTTGTTGTAAATCTCCCTTAAATAATAAAAATGTTGATTATTTTTTCCCCATGGATGTTTTCCTCACAAGGAGGGTTTTACCACGTAAAACGTTGTGTCAATATTTGTGTTTGATTATTCTGCTATCTTTTTTATTTATCATTATTTCCTTTAATTTCAATTTTTTTTCAAGTTATGTTTTCATTGCTCAACTCAACACGTGACATCAAATTTTTTGGAAAAAGTTTGTGTTAATGACAAAGATGAAAAGTGTGAAGTTTGAAATTGAAAAGTTCAATGGGAGTAATAGCTTTGAGCTATGGAAGGTTAAGATGCAAGATATGATCGTGCATCAAGGAGTGGCAAATGCGTTTTTGGGCAAGGCAAAGAAACCCATGGGCGTGGATAATGACAACTAGGAGGACATGGATGCAAGATCCCTCAGTACTATGCATTTGTGCTTGGCAGATGATGTTTTGTTTAACATCGTTGGAGAGAAAATAATTGCAGGCTTATGGACCAAGCTAGAAAGTCTCTATATGACAAAGTCCTTGACAAAAAAAATCTACATGAAGCGGCAATTAAATAGTTTGCATATGAAGGAAGGTACAAAGATATCTGATCATTTGAATTATTACAATACTCTTTTATGTCAGTTGTTCTCTGTCCGAGTCTTGGAATCATTTTGTAACCTCTATCAGTTTTAGTTCTACCGAAACCATTGATTTTCATGTTGTTATGGTAGATTTTTTGTATGAGAAACTCCACAGAAATCTAGCCTTGAAACCTAAACATCAGAAGCAATGGTGGTAAGATGTCGATCAAAAGAAAAAATATCAAAATTCGAGAGACATGTCATGATCAAAGTTAAGAGGCAAGAAGAATAAGTTAAAGTGTTAGTATTATAACAAATCAAGGCATCTTAAGAAGGATAGTTGGAAAAGAAAGGAACAAGTTGCTAAAAAGGACTCTACAAAGGAAGTTAATTCAGTTGAAATTAGTGCAGGTATTGTTGATGAGGCATTGTCCACTTCTACTTTTTCTCAACATCATCATAATTGTTTGCTAGATTCTGGTGCTTCCCATCATATGTGTGTTCATGGGAATTTCTTCTCGTCATACCAATCTATTGACCACTATGTGGTTTTCATGTGTAATGATGTTACATGAAAAATTATTGGGATTGGTAGTGTTAGGATTAAAATCTATGATGGTATTGTTAGAATGTTAAGAGAGGTGAGGCATATTCTTGAACTTAGAAAGAACTTAATATCTTTGGGGGTGTTATATTCTACTGGTTATAAATGTATAGTTCAAGGTGGAGTTATGAAGGTGATGAAAGGCATCTTGGTAGTCATGAAGGCTAACAGGTTTGGGAACCCTTATAAGATTGAAGGAAGGATAGAAACACATCATGCAATAGTAGCATTTGAAGGTGCAAGTGACTCTACTCATTTATGGCATCAACACTTGGGTCATATGAGCGAGAAAGGGTTGAAGGTATTGGTTGATCTAAGTTACTTCCAAGCTTGAAATCTCTGAATTTGAGTTTTTGTGAGCATTGCATTTATGGAAAACAATCTAAACAGAAATTTAAACAGGAAAACATGTTAGTAAAGGCATCCTTGATTACATCCATTCATATCTTTGGGGACCATCTCCTAAACTCTCTTTTGGAGGATCTTCATATTTTGTAACATTTATAGATGATTAATCTAGAAAGGTGTGGATCTATTTATTGAAAAGAAAAGTTGATGTATTTGATGCTTTTAAGCAGTATAGAGCTTTGGTTGAAAAGATCGCTAGCAGGTCAATTAAATGGTTGAGAACTGACAATGAAACCGATTTTACTTTAAAGGAATTTGAAAATTATTGTAGGGAAGTTGGAATTGAAAGACATAAAACTACGGTTTATACTTCTCAGCAAAATGGTGTTGCTGAACGCATGAACAAGGCTCTTCTAGAGAGAGAAAGGAGTATGCTCAGTAATTCCAAGTTGTAATAGGAATTGTGGGCAAAGGAAGTTCTTACAACGTGTTATTTTGTAAAACGGTCACCATCAACTGCAATTATCTGTAAGATTCTAGAAGAGGTATGGACAAGTCAATCTTATGATTATTCATATCTTAAAGTTTTTGGTTGTGATGCCTATGCTCTTACTCCAAAGAATCAATGTTCTAAGTTAGATCCAAAATAAAAAAGACTTATATTTGTTAGATATGGTGATGGAGCAAAGGGATGTAAATTGTGGGATCCTACTACCCACAAAATCATCATTAACAGAGATGTCATATTTGATGAATCATCACTCATAAAATCAGATATAGATGGTGAAATGAAATGGGAAAAAGTACCACAGATTCAACAAGTTCAATTGGAAACTCAATCATCTTCAAGGGAGGAGGATCATGAAGAAACTCCTACATAAGTAGATGAGGATACATAAATTTCTTAGGAAACTGAGGAAATACCACAACAAATTGTACGAGGTTGTACATAGATAAGATCTTTTCCTAAAAGGTATGATGATTTTGCTACATCTGTTTCTGTTGCATTAATTGCTAATGATGGAGAACCTAGTTATTATCAGGAAGCAATGGAAGTATCTTATAGTGATGAATGAAAAGTAGCAATGAAAGAGGAAATGGCTACCTTACAAAGAAATAAGACATGGGATTTGGTGGAACTTCCTAAGGATAGCAAAGTTGTCGTTTGCAAGTGGTTTTACATATTGAAGAAAGGAGCTAATGATACTGTTCATAAGTATAAAGCAAGACTAGTTGCAAAAGGATATTATCAAAAGGAAGGTATTGATTTCCATGAGATTTTTTCACGAGTTGTTAAGATTGTTTCAATTAGAGTTGTGTTAGCATTAGTCATTACATGATCTAGAATTAGAGCAACTAGCTGTTAAAACAACATTCTTACATGGAGATTTGGGTGACGATATATATATGGAACAAACAAAAGGGTTTGTTCAAAATCGCAACAAGAGGTTTGTTTTCAAAATAAAGAAGTCCTTGTATGGCCTGAAGCACTATCCCGGACAATGGTACAAGCAGTTTGATTCCTTCATGATGAGCTACAATTGTACCAAAAGTGAGTATGGTCATTGTATTTACTTTCAAAAGCTGGAAAATGGTGTATTTGTTATTTTGGTGTTATATGTTGTTGATATGCTTGTAGCAAGAAAAAAAATAGTTGAGATCAATAGGTGAAAGGCTCGGTTGGCTAGGAATTTTGAAATGAAGGATCTTAGAGCAGTAAAACAAATCTTGGGTATGGAGATACACAGAGACATGAAAAGTGGTAAGTTGTGGTTATCACAACAGAAGTATGTGGAGAAAATACTTTTGAGATTTGGTATGAATAATGTGAAACCTGTTCAAATTCCTTTAGCTTCCCATTTCAATCTTTCTTCAAGTTTGTGTCCTATTAATGAGGAAGAAAAGGAGTATATGTCTCGTGTACCATATGTTAATGCACTAGGATGCTTAAAGTATGCGATGGTTAGTACAAGGCCAGATATTTCACATGCAATTGGTGTTGTTAGTAGATACATGAAAATCCAGGTAAAAAGCATTGGGCAACAATGAAATGAGTGCTTTAGTATCTTAAAGGTACAAATAATCATTGTATCACCTAGCAGTAGTGATTCAGCCCATGGTTATGTTGATTCAGATTTTGCAGGTGATTTGGACAAAAGGAGACCCACTTCTCAATATGTTTTTAATCTTGCAGGTGGAGTTGTTAGTTGGAT
>APFE030047297.1:1026-30074 GCA_000404065.3 Pinus taeda | reverse complement strand
ATATAGGAGTCTAAGGAGTCACAATATAACCCAGCCGACCTAAAAATAATAATATAAAGCCACAAAAATAACAATAGACGGATTCTATGTGGCACAGTAATAACAATATGGGGACAATAGGGGCACAACAATATTAATAAGGGGTACAACTACAGTAGTAATGTGGTAATCACTAGTATTATAGGGACCCAACAAATACTCAAGCTTATTGTTTGGTTATTCTTTAGTCAATATATTAGCTACCTGTTCATCAATAGGTATATAGTGCAGCTCTATGACCCCATCACATACCAATCTTATGATATAGTGGTACTTGTTGTTTATATGATTCGTGCTAGCATGAAACATCGGGTCTTTTTTCAATTTGATACAAATTTCATTGTAACAATGTATATGTATAGGGTTGATGGGTCCTCGAAGCAAATCTATTAATAACTTCCTGAACGAAACAAATTCCCAAAGTACTTCACTTGCAACAACATATTCTGCTTCAAAACTACTCAAAGCGACTGTGTCATGCTTTTTACTCATCCATGAAACCATTGATGATCAAAGGCTGAAGCATCCACCTGTTGTGCTTCTTCCCTCTGTCTCACTGCCACCCCAATCTGAATCTGTATATCCCATGAGTTGGATTTCATTACTAGTGTACCGAAGGCAGTGATGTATAGCCCCACGCAAATATCTTAGGATATTCTTGGTTGTAATCCAATGATCATGCTTTGGCACCATCTGGAATCGACTAAGGAAATTTACTGCAAAACATATGTTTGGCCTTGTATTTACCAGATACATCAAGGACCCAATCAATTGTATGTAGCAAGTAGGATCCACTAGACTATATTTTGAACTCCTCAACTTCTTCAAATTTGTAATCATATGAGCCATCATAGGCTTGCAATCCATCATGCCAAATTTATGAAGAATCAAGATGACATATTTAACCTGACCAAGATATATCTCACCTAGATTCTACCAAACATCTAGTCCCAAGTAACAACGCATGATCCCAAGATACTTCATTTCGAACTCGGTTGATAATTGTTTCTTTCATTCCTAAATACGACACTCTACTCATGTGGTAAGTAGATTATCCACATTAAAAGGTATGATAATTGGTTCTCCCTATACCACCTTGATGTATAGCTTTGGATCTGCAGTTCTCTTGGTAAAACTAAGTCTTATCAATTCTAGCATACCAAACTCTAGGTGCTTGCTTTAGGCCATATAGAGCTTTCTTCAACCTGCACACATGAGTCTCCCTCTGATTAATTATTTCAAATCCTTGATGCTTCTTAATGTAAACCTCCTCATCAATAGTCCCATTCAAAGAAGTTGTTTTGAAATCCATTTGATGGATGTTCCATCCCATAGTATCAACCAACTAAACAAGTGGTCTTATGATTGTATACCTAGTTGTGGGAGAAAAGGTTTCCCCATAATCAATTCCTTCTTTCTGTGAGAAGCCCATTGTTACAAATATTGCTTTGTATTTATCAATGCTCCTATCGACAATGTGTTTTATCTTGTAAATCCATTTTAAGTGACTATAGATTTGTCACTTGGCCTAGGGACAATCTCCTATACATCATTCTTCATTATGGACTAGTATTTTTCTTGCATTTCACTCCTCCATTCTTGTTCCTTAGTTGCATCCTCATAGGAGGACGTTCTACTTCAATCAGCTTTGTCATGTATGTAGCATATCCAGAATACCTCTTTGGTCTCTTACTTTCCCTGGATGTCCTTGATGTTGTATTCCCTAATGCTTCTTGAAGAGTAGTCTTCAACTAAACAAGCCTCTTCTGATTTTTTGGAATAATTACATGTTGTATAGGCTCACATGGACCTTCAACATTTTCTTGAGTGGGTGTTGGATCTTGACCATTATTGTCCCTAGAGATATCCTCAAAGATGGGTATTTCTTCTTCATCAGAGTGGACTAGAACATCCTTTGATTTCCTATAAGTTATACTTTCATCAATGATGACACCCTTGCATACCTCAATTCGAAAATCCTCCTTAATATAGACTCTATTTGTTTTAAATGAAGCATTGTACCCAAAAAATATGCCCCTTAGACTAGTAGGATATAACTTCTTTCTTGTGTCCTTGGGTATATGAATATACATAAGACACCCAGATATATAAAGATGATCCACACTAGAATTCTTTCTTGTAAATTCTTCTTCTGGAGTCATGTTTTTGAGAATCCTGCAAGGAATTCGGTTCTGTTAGTAAATAGTTCTCATACATGTCAATCCCCATAGGAATTAAGGGAGATATTTATCATGTAGCATAGCTCAATAGTATGGTTATTCCTTTCTGCCACACCATTTTGTTTAGGATTATAGGGAACAATGAGCTCCCTCTTGATTCTTGCTTCCTTGCAGAAATCTATGAATTATTTGGAGGTGTATTCTCCACCATTGTCTGACCTTATAATTTTGATCTTTCTCTTGGTTAGGTTTTCTACTTCATTCTTGAACTCTTGAAACTTTTTGAATACCTCGTCCTTGTTCTTAAGGAGGTATAACCAAGTCTTCCTTGAATAATCATCAATGAAGGTTACATAGGATTGATGCCCACCAAGAGACTTGACTACCATAGGTCCACATACATCTGAGTGTATGAGATCTAAAATTTCCTTAGATCTGGTATCACTACTTGCAAATGGTTTCTTTACATTCTTTCCTAGAGCACATCCCTTACAAGTTCCTTCATGATCTTCCTTTATTTCAGGGATGCCATTGACCATTTGACTTGGAGATGGAATAATATTATAATGAAGGTGTCCATACCTTCTATGCCATAGTTTAGAAGGACTCACTTCCAAGTGAACAAGGGCTTGAGCTAGAGGTGTATAAAGTCTATACAATGTCCCATAACAAATCCCAATCACCCTTGCTTCATTAATACTAGATCCCTTAACCCAAGCCAAAACCTTGTCATCAACAAAAGCAATTCTATCACCTGTATCCTCTAAAAAACAAATAGAAAGTTTTTATTCAAACCTGAAACATATAAAATGTTTTTGAGGGGAATGCTTCCACCTAACTCAAGCTTCAATGATGTAGGCCCAATGCATTTCACTGGATAACTCTTGTTGTCTCCAAGTTCGATAGAATGAGATGAATTTCCTTTTGACATGGTCTGAAGTTGAATGCATTCTCTCGTCATATGTCGAGAGGCACCACTGTCAATAACCCATATGTTCTTGTCCTTAAAGGTACTAGATAAAGCAGAGAAAAAACGTCTTTCTATTGTTTTCTTTGCTAGCTTTGAGATGATCTTCAACAAGCAATCCTTGATGGATGTAGCAACGTTCCCAAGAAAATTGAAACCCTTCCTCATAAGCCTTGTCATAGTCCAACTAAATTATGATATTCTGTTGGGTCCCTATAATATTAGTGATTACCCCATTACTATTGTAATTGTACCCCTTATTAATATTGTTGTGCCCCCATTATCCCCATATTGTTATTACTGTGCCCCATAGAATCCCTCTATTGTTATTTTTGTGGCTTTATATTATTATTGTTAGGTCGGCTGGGTTATATTGTGACTCCTTAGACTCCTATATATAGAAAGGAGGTTTTGTCATTTGAATCATCCAAGATTGTTCATTTATGTAATGTAAAGGAGGTTGCCCCCTTGAAGAGGCTGAATTTTAAGGCTTTGATCTATCTTTTCTATATTTTTCTTGAGCTAGTTTCATAACATATTCAGTGTCCTCCTTGCACCTTAGCTCTGATACCATGTTGGAAAATCTAGAGACTTGTAGATTATAACTTATTTTCCTTGTCTTGATAGTTACTTATCATGTTAGTTTGTATTTTATCACTTCTTAAAAAAAATGCATCAAGTAATTACCAAAACAATGAAGATCCCAAAGAGATAGAATACACAAGACATAGGCTCAAAGCTAGGGAAAAACCCCTCCAAGGGGAAAACCCAGAAAATGCTTCTCTTCTTCTTTAGAATCTTCTAACAGGGAGACTTCGAAGACCCAAAAACCAAATCCAAACAACCTTCCAAGACCCAGTCCAACCTCTATCAAGATATTCTTCTAAATTACTTCTAGAACTTTGATACTACAACTTAGCTACTACAACTTCGGCTTGTTACCTCAATTTAGTACCTTTTGCATGTGCTACACCTTCGAATCAGTTCTGTACCTTCAGCCTGTTCTACACCTTCGACTCAATTCTATACCTTCAGCTCAATTTTGTACCTTTGTCCTGTTCTGCATCTTTGGCTCAATTTTGTACCTTCGACCTATTTTGTACTGTAGAGTCTCATGGTCGTTTTGTTTTTGACACTCTTTTCATCCATTTTTCCTCTTTTCATCATTGCTATCAACTCAAATAAGTCGTAAACTATATATTTTGACATGGTAAGGTACTCAGATGTCTTATTTTTCATATTTATTAATGTGCCTTATTATTAAGTTAAAAGATTGCAATAGTTACAAAATTAATATGATTTTGGAGTTGTTTCATGATTCCACAACAATCTCCATGGTGTGCCAGATTCCAATACACCAGCCAAGCAAAGAAGCACATGGGCAGATGGGGATTGATCTCCTCCTATTCGCCCGAGCCAAATCATCAAGGAAATTGCCCAGTGGCACAGTTAAAGAAGCAAGTCAATATGTGGATAAGCAGAGCAATGAATGTTCAGATAAATCACGACCCTCCAATTTTCTTTCCAAGTAGAAAATCATAGATAAATGTTATTACTCCGTTATAGATTAGAATTCAAACTAGGACTGTTTTAAGTTTTATAAGGCATAAAAGTCTCAATATGTTGAGCATGAATTTTATATATAAATATATATATATATATATATAATATATAATATATATATAATAATATATATATATATATATAAACAAAAAGTAGGGAGGATTACATAACAAAAAGTAGGGAGGCACGTATGTAATCCTTGAATGACTGTTTGAAGTTTTATAACACTGTTCTCTTTAATTGAAGAAGCATTTTCATCAACCTCATTCGCAGTTAGCTATTGAATTAAATTTCTAAAACCTGTTGTTTTGTGGAGGGCCCTTGCAAACAGTTGAGGTTCAATCTTTTACGTTTAGCTCAGTCATTTCGTTTTTGTTATTTCTAGAATTTCATTATCGTAGCTTCAGTTTCTTTATAGTCATTTCTTTAAAGTGTTTTTGTTGCTTTTTACCAATTTCAATCATTTATATGCTTTCTAAAATAGAACCATTTATATACTTTTCTTCTTTTCATAGCAAATACATCTGTTATATTGCATTCCTTTTGTTTTTGCTTTATCATTTTAAAGTTGAATTGTTAATTTCATTGTAGAGATCTTAACATAGGATGCTTTATAAATTCATTCTAGAATCTAAGTGATTCTCTTTTAGAGCATAAATAATTGTCTTTCTAGAACATAAGTAGTTTCTTCAAAAAATTTAGAGTAACTTTCATTTTAGTTTATTTTCAAAAACACAATTTATTTTAAATAAGTTTTTTCATAGAATTTATAAAGTAGTTTTTCTTTTCCATTACCTTGGATAGTAATTCTTTTGAAACTAACGATAGTAAGTTAAATAGGATCATGATAGCTTGTTTTAATTTTCTTTTCAGAGTTGATTGTAGGAATTTAATTGTAAATCATCAATTTCATTAGGAACATAAGAATACAGAAAATCCTTAAAATAAACATAATCATCATTTTAAAAAACTCAACAAGGCTTCTAGCATATATAGTGCACTTGCACTTCACAAGCCAACTCCGGTCGATAATTTATGTAAGCGAGACCCTCAGGAAAAATCCACGTACAAGATCCGTCAACGCGCAACTAATTGGTTCTAAAGTTAACTAGTAGTCTAATTCCAGACTACCACCCCATTTTAGTCAACCTCCTACGTCATAATATAAAGGGTCAACATTGGAAGCTGGACCCGGATACATAGCCCAAAAGGGGTGAACCCCGTCATCAAATTGTTGTTTTGTGATGATGCATGTTGTCTATTTTTTTGTGGTTATATCTGAAAATGTTAACTAAAATTACAAAGTTTACATGTTTTTTCAATTTTGCTGCACTACCCACAAGGCATAAACTAGCTTGCAAACTTTTTCAAGAAACCTTCAATTTTAATTTCAAATCATCTGGTCGAAAGGGCCAAAGAGCACAAATTTAACTTTGGTACTTTGGAGGAGTTTCTTAGAGTTGAGATAACCCCAAAGGTAAAAATATCTCTTGAAATTTTCATTTTTACAAGAGGTTGGATTCAGATAAATTTTAGCTCTCATGGGGAGGCATAATAAATTTCCAAATCCATATGGTTCATTGATTTGACTCTAGTAATTTTCAAATTATGCACCCCACTCTTTGATTCAAACTGATAGTGGCTTGATGTGGTCCCCATTTGGGCTCAGTTTGTAGGCTTACCTTCCCATATGTGGAATAAGAAAATATTTAGAGATATCAAAAACAATATTGGGATTTTCTAGGAAGTTGATTACTCATTCAAAGAGAATAAGCACATGTTAATGGATAGAATCCTTGTGAGCATATACTTGTGTGATGGACTTCATGAAACCATCAACATTCGTACAGGATTTGAGCGACTTCAATTGCTCAATTATGAAGGGGCGTAATATCGGTGTAAGATTTGTCAGAAATATGGGCACAACATTAGTCAATGGAATCTCCCCTTTAAAAAAGGCTTGGCTTAGGGGAGGTCAAGAAAAAGTTGAAGGTGGATACTCTGTCAAATCTAGGGATGAGTTCAAAGGAAGGGGAAGTGGGACCTAAGGTGGAGGAGGATTTGTTAGGCTAAAGTTAGATGGAAGCAGGGCCCACACTCTCATGATCAAATTGTTGGTGACGAGCTATATCGTCTGGAAATTGGTGGGATGTCAACTTAGGTTTCGCATCCTCCACATTTTCCCTCATCCCTTCCTAATGTTACTTTATTTGCAAATTGTTTTTTGAGTTTGGGGAATGATTGAGGTCTCACTTTTGGGGGTGTGGGGTCTAAAGTATCACATTCAATTTCTAGGTGTGTTTTTTCTCAGGTCGATTGTCCTATCCCTTCCCTATTGATGGCCCTTTCCTCTCTGAGAGCCTCTATAAATTGTGGTTGTTTTGGGGAACAAGAAGTAGCTGATATTATTTATAACACACGACCTCAACATATTTTTCCCCTTGTTGAAGGTCAATCAGGAGGTTTAGGACAAATTGTTCTCTCCTATCTTAGTTCCAAGTTTCGCATGAGGAAATCAATTTTGTCCAAACCCAAAGAGAGTAAGAGAAGAGATGATTGTAGGTATACAATTATCCATTATTGGGGCGATTATATATTTGAACATCCATGGGTCCGTTTCCTAATGAAAATTTTATCTTTCAATTGTAGAGGGTTTGAAAGTTCCTCCAAAAAACTTTCACTCAAGAGGCTAGTTAGGGCCGAGTGCTGGATATTATTTTCTTTAGGAAACCCTAGAGTTAGGGAGGCGGTCTCAACAACGTTGGATTCTATGTTGGGAGGTTGGTGTTTTATTGCCTCAGATGCTCGTGGTCATTCAAGGGGTATTATTGTTGAAGGGATAGAGTTTTTTGAGGTGTTTTTTGAGCTTATTGGAAAGGATATGTTGGGAGTTTTAAAAGAATCAAGAAGCGAAGGTATAGTCTTGGTGGCCTTCAACTCTACTTTCATAGCCCTTATCCCTAAATTGGACAAGCCTACCTCTTTTGAAGACTTTCATCCTATTTCTCTTTGCAACTGTAACTCAAGATCATTTCCAAAATATTAAAGCTTATTTTTTCAAAATCTATATCAAAAGAAAATTTTGGTTTTATTGAAGGCATACATATTAATGAAGCCATTGAGGTGGCCCAAGAAGGTCTTCATAGTATCAAAATTCTTAGATTAAAAGGAGCTCTAATTAAAATTGACCTCTCAAAAGCTTATGATCGTGTGAGTTGGATGTATATTAAACTCATATTGGCTCACTTGGGTTTTGGTATTGATTTTATTAACTGAATCATGGGTTCCATTCAATCAGTTTGTTTTGTATTTTTTATAAACGGTTTAGCCTCCCCTTTTTTCCATGCTCCTAGAGGTTTGAGACAAGGTTTCCCCATGTCTCCTTTATTGTTATTGTTGGTAGCTGAAGGACACAATCGTTTGTTGAAAGATGCTAAGCGTAGACGTGATTTCCAAGGTGAAATTATTTTTAATTCTCTTGCAATCACCCATTTATTGTTTGTTCATGATGTTCTAATTTTCTATAATGGTTCTTTTAGACATGTTGCTAAATTATCTAACATTATTGACCTACTTGGGAAAGCCACATACATGGTTGTAAATGATAGGAAATTTTCTATCTTTGCTCAAAACTTGGAAGGTCATGAATTGCATAATCTTAGGAATGGTTTCCCTTTTCACCTATTAGAGATGGAAATGGGTTAAAATACTTAGGTTTTCATTTGAAACATAATTGCTACAAGAAGGAAGACTGGTCTTGGCTAATTGAAAATATATAGAAAATATTAAAAGGATGGAGCTTAAGGTGGTTTTCCAAAGTAGGGAGGTTAGTTCAGGTCAAATTGGTGTTTGAAGCCATTCATATGTTCTGGATGTTAGTGGCATGGATACCATGGGGAGCCTTAGAAAATTATAGAATAATTTCTTTCAAATTTTTGTGGCCTGGAATTCAATAACATTTTGTTATTCCTTGGGTTAAATGGGACCAAATTTCTTTGCCTACAATTCTTGGTGGTTGGGGTCTCAAAAGTATTTTTATGTTCTCAAAAGCCCTATCAATAGAATGTCGATGGATATTTTTGTCCACTCAAAACCTATGGACTTTGGTGGTATATCAAAATTAAATTCATCCTTTCTTCTTATAAGATTGGATAAGGTTGATGGATAAGCCACGCATCAATATTTCAGTCATTAGGTCAGTTGTTCTCAATTATTTTGTTCTTATTGCCCCGAGTCTTGCTTGAAAGGTTGAAAATGGTTTTAAGGTGAGATTGGGTCAAGACCCTTGGCTAGGTAGTGGGCTAAACCACCAATTGCCTCAAGGGATCATAGATCAACTCAAAGACAAAGGTATTTCATGGATTTCCCATATTGATAACCCAACTCATACTTCTATTTGGCATCAAGGATGGTTATCAATTGAAGCCTTGCATATTGATTAGGAATTCTACGATATTTGGAATGGTTATTTAGATGTTCTTGTTGTTACACATATCATACTTACCCAGAATGATGATGAGTTGGTCTGGAATCACTCTCCAATGTACATATATACTCCTAAAATGGGGTATCTTATCTTGAATGTTTCTATTGCTGAAGTGGAGGGGGAGTGGTGGTGGAAAGGAGTCTAGGAGGTAAAGTACCCAAAAAAATATTACCTTTTCATGTGGTTCCTACTAGCCAAGAAATTACCTACCTAGGGTTTATTGCAAAAGCATCATAAGGTCAACTCCTGTTGGTGCTCCTTATGTAAGTTGAATGGTGAATCCATAGAGCATATATTTGTTGAATGCCTTTCTTTTGTTAGGTTTGGTATATGTGCAACTCTGTTTTAGGCCAAGGTTGAGTCTAACAAGGGCCTAACTTTGAGGAGAAGTGGATGTTATGGGTTCAAAATAGGAATACCAAACCATTTAGAGCTCTGCCCCTACTCATATGTTGGGGTGTTTAGCTGGCAAAAAATAAAGAAATCTTTCAAAATAAACCTTCCTTTCCAGATCAAGTGGTTGTTGAAGTTATGCCTATTTTGTCACATTTTCTCTAGCCCATAACTACTCCCCAAAATAGATTTGCGATCCTAGAGGAACCTAACAAATCTCACTCTTGTAGTTACTTTGATGGGGGATGAGCATGGGGAATATCTGATGAGTGGTGGTGGCTTCATATTAAATTTACCTAAACAACATTTTTTCAAAGTCAACATGGGTTTGGGGAGGGGAACAAAGAATTTTTCCAAATTGTTATCTTTTCGTTATTTATTGGATTTTGCTAAAGAAAAGGGATGTGATCAACTTCAAGTGTTTGGTGATTCCATTTTGGTCATTAATTAGGTTAATGAGATTCAATAATGTTGCAATCTACATCTTTTCTCACATTGTTGCAGTTTACTTGCGTATCTTTTTATTGCATTCACATTTACTGGGAGCGTAGTAGGGAAGTAGATAGGCTTTTTAAGGAAGAACTTCAGCTTGATCAGGGGCTATGGTTCATTGAGGATGTCATGAATGATGAACATTTATGTTTCTATCATAGACCCTTCATGGATGATCATTTCCCTTAGATAGGCTTTCTAAAATATAACCATTTATATACTTTTCTTCTTTTCATAGCAAATACATCTGTTATATTGCATTCCTTTTGTTTTTGCTTTATCATTTTAAAGTTGAATTGTTAATATCATTGTAGAGATCTTAACATAGGATGCTTTATAAATTCATTCTAGAATCTAAGTGATTCTCTTTTAGAGCATAAATAATTGTCTTTCTAGAACATAAGTAGTTTCTTAAAAAAATTTAGAGTAACTTTCATTTTAGTTTATTTTCAAAAACACAATTTATTTTAAATAAGTTTTTTCATAGAATTTATAAAGTAGTTTTTCTTTTCCATTACCTTGCATAGTAATTCTTTTGAAACTAACGATAGTAAGTTAAATAGGATCATGATAGCTTGTTTTAATTTTCTTTTCAGAGTTGATTGTAGGAATTTAATTGTAAATAATCAATTTCATTAGGAACATAAGAATACAGAAAATCCTTAAAATAAACATAATCATCATTTTAAAAAACTCAACAAGGCTTCTAGCATATATAGTGCACTTGCACTTCACAAGTTTACCAACTCCGGTCGATAATTTATGTAAGAAATTTAAGAACATTAAATTGACCAAACATGTACCTTCGCTAGAAACTTCAGATGTGATGATCAATTTTTCCTTGAGTTGATTTTCCAAACGAGATGGAGCTCCCTCTTATTTATAGCCTTTCTGAGGGCCGTGTTTATTTTTGTAGCTTGGGAGGTACTCCAAGCCTTGAGGATCGAGGGTTTGGAGTAAGGAGCTCTACAAGTGGCTTTGTGGGGTTGAAACCCAAGCTTGGGGTTTTGCACCCATCAATGTTTGGGACAAAACCATCAAGAAAATTGGACATGTGATGGATGGAGATGATATAGGATGACAAGGAAAATCCAATGCATTGAGAATCATCAAAATCCAAGTTGTCTAAAGAGAGATATTAATTTTTGAAGGTTATGGTTGGGTTTTCACATGTATTGGTCAAGTCAGCCTAGTGTTTAGAGGCCCAATGACAAGTTGTACAAGCCCGTGGAGTGACTTTGTTGAAGCCCTTGAGAGTTTTATAAATAAGAGGTCTCGTTGAGTATATTGGACATCCAAAAGTGCATCTAACATCATAGAATATCTCTGAAATAGGACAATGAAGGAGATAGTAAGGACGCAAGGATAGAAGCTTGAGTTCTTGGGAGGATACTTCTATTGTAGGTGTGATTTTCTATGTGAAAAAGGTTGCATCGCTGAGGCACCTTGTATTGAGGCAAGTAGATGGGTTATATTAGTTTATCCCTAGAATGGAGTGTGAGTTTCCTTGCAAGTCTAGTCACTAGTACAGAGGTATGTTATGAGTTTTTTTTTGTGATATTTTATGGAGGGGTTGTCTCTATTTACAAGGCCACAATGAGGTGTTGTTGCAGTAGCATGTGGAGGAGGATTTGAAAGGGTCGAGAGGCCTAGAAAGGACGATGTGCCCTAGTTGTAGTCATCTCAAGCAAAAGCACAGGTAAACAAAGGTGGGTTCTTGACCTAAGAAGGAGATTATCATTATGTTTTGGGCTACAGGAAGGAGTTGTACCTTCAAAAATGAGTGAAGGACTATTTGAGGGGCATGAGGCCTAGTTTAGGGCCTTCTGCCTTAGGAAGAGTCAATCTGAAGCTAGCCGCAGGTGTACACAAGGTAGCAAAGTTGGAACAAAGGTAGTATCTTGTGCTAGAAGGCCACATCATTTGTTGTAACAGGTCTGTGAGTTGCAGGGTGTCTAGAGGAGAAGCCTTAGGCCCTAAAGCAATGCATTGAGGCCTAGGAAGGGAAATGAAGGTTGGTTGTTGTTTAAAAAGGGGAGCAAAGTGATTTGGAGCAAGGTTAAGTCTTGTGAAGTGTTCCCTAACAAGAACTCAAGTATGCACATAATACTAGGGCAAGAGATCAACATAAGCATGCAACATATGGTATTTTGGTGATGAGGATGCTAGTGGATGAGGGTCCTAGGAGAGGACATGTTGAGAAGTCTGTTAGCAGCCATGTGGAAGGGTCTCTGTAGGTGTTGGATGTCGTAAATAGGAGCATATGCAACAACAAGGATTGGTCACTCATGGTTTGTTGGGCAGCATGAGTGTGGACCAAGTGTGGACAGTGGATTGGGCATTTATGGTATGTTGGAGGACAACATGACGGTGCCCAAGTTGGAGCCCTATGTGCACCATCTTGATGGGTTAAGGAGGTTTCTAGAGTGGAATAAGTTGAGCTCAAGGTTTGATGAGACATAGGAGCAGTTGAACAACCCTATACTTGTGTGTGAAGAAGGACTTCTACAACAAATGATGGGCAATATTCCTAGCCCATGTTCATTGTGGGTGATGGACATCTTGTAGTGATAGGTGGTATCCCTATGTGACCTATGTTAGGCGTCATTAAAGTAGCACAAGAAGACTATAGTGGGTTGAAGTCCCTGAGTAGTTGAGGAGCAACAATGAGCAATTGTGAGTTTTTCACAAATGAAGTTGTGAACAACTCAAAAGGAGTCTCGATGTGTTGATGCATTGAAGGATGAATGATCAATGAGAGAGCATATTATTAAGCTGAGATTTAATGGCCATATGGACTTGTATCATTGATAGAGGTAGGTGCTGCATATCGGGATCTGAAGGACCGGGAAGGTACAGGGTGAAATCGAGAGGAGATGAGAGAGTGTGCTACAACTAGATGGTCAAAGTATCTTGTTTAAGGTAGATTGGTTGTTGATGGATTAACACCAACCCCCAATTTTGTATTCTTGTACTAGTGGATGTATGAGGGCCATTATCCCTAGTACAAGAGAGCTAGACTGTTGTATTATTCAGTTTGATTAATATAATGAAGTTGGGTTGAAAATTGTAAAAAGTAGTTTTTCTGTGATCTTTGGTTTGGTAGTGTCAATGATTTAAGATTCTATCCCAGACACCAAGGTCGTGGAAAAGAAACATGGTATCAAAGGATATCTGAGCTACTCTGAAGGACAGTGAATCAGAGCATGCACAATGACGAAACTCAAAGGGAGTTGTGGGTGTCTATATCATGGAGCAGAGGGTTCAGCTAAAGTCCACTATTGGAGATAGTGTTTTATCATTGTATTAGTGTACCTTAGGATTTCACTTATAATCTGAAGCTCTATGTTGTGAATGATTGTAATATTATTCTTTCATTGATTGTGGTGTATGTTTATGTTTCTACATACTAATGAAAATGAATTATTTCATTGGATTTGGTATGCTCTTGTTGAATGTAAATTGTTGCTTGCTTTTACGATCATTGTTATCTTGTGAAATACTTCAACAATTCCTTTCATGCTCATGTGTGCCTCTTTTAGGATAGTACTATTACTTTTCTTCGAGAGGCTCACTCTCTCTTTCCCTTTAGTGAAAGTACCTTATATACATTGCGATTTTATGCCTCACATTGTCAACTTACTTTCTTTTTCAAAGATTTTTTACATACTCTATTATGTTGATAGTTGTAGCCAAGGAAAATCCCTAAGAATAATGGTGTTCAGGCTTGTTATCTGGATGGGGCTCCTACTCCAAATGGTGTGAGATCTAGTTGGGACTTCACACCTAGGAGACCCCCTGTGTTCGCAGAATTTGTAACACTATCAACAAAACCTTATCATATTTACAATAGTTTTGCAAGACAAATAATTTTGTGTTTTTTTAAGGCCCTTCCCATGTGTATTGGGCATATTTGATTAAAATCTTGCCAAACATATAGATTTTAAAAGAAATATTTGTCACAATTTAGAAAAATCCCAAAATGGACTTTGGATGCAAAAGTTGTGGCCTTGAGAAGTTCTAGTACCCCACATAACCAAATGAGAAATCATCACGGAGGAGAGAATCATGAGCTACATTAGAGAGAATGATCACCACACAAGCAGAGACCTGACAAGAAGCCTGGCAAAATGAAAAGTATCCAATGTGGATCTAGTGTTCATGCATGGTGTCAAGGGTATTATAGATGACTCGCATGAGTCAAGGTATCGAAATCATAAATGCCATAAAAGTGATTTATGGGGGGATTTTGCAACATCCCCCTAGTGACTTGGCCAAATGGGACAGTGATAACTCGCCCCTAAATTTTGCATCATAAACACAATTCAATTAATAATGATTCATATTTTTAACCATGAAATTTCAAAACATATAATTTTTTTTTGTTAGCTTGACCTACGGGAGATTTGAACCTTGATTTCCATGGTTTACATAGTAATTCATAACACGACGATCAGCAATTGATTTGCTCCCCATGGCCTATTTCAAAACATATAATTAATAAACATATAAAAACTTTAAAAATTAATTAATAAATATAATTAGAAAAAAGATGTGGAATATATGTAAAAATTTAAAAAAAATTAAAATTCATTCTACCATATAAATTAAAGTAATTTCATTGTAATCATGATATTTTGGAACTTCGTATTAAAAATTAACTAATAAAGAAATAAAAACTTAATATTGAAAAATGAGGAATTTACAGGCAATTTGACTGGGTTCGTGGGGTTTGGTAAAATGGAGGAGTCAGAAATGATTGAATTCTTAGATAGGCTCAGTCACATGGAAATTTTTGTCTCAGATGCAAATTTAGACAATCCAAGGAGGTCATAAACTGGTTAGGTTATCCCTTGGAATGGTATATAGTTACATTAGGAGGGCATATATCAGAGGAGCTCTAGTATTCTAGCCAGGTGATTGGTGGTCATGGGTCTAATTTCATTGGTTTTTTACCATAGGTTACTTAGGGTTTTATCCCTCCCAGGTCAATGGAAATGTTTCAACATCAGTGGAGCCATAGGTTTTTAACTTATTGGAACCCCCTTTTCCTATAGGGTTTAGTATTTCTACTCAAGGGCACTTCTAGATAGCATTCAAGAACCTAGGTTTGAAAACCCTCTATTTTTTTTATGTGGGAGAGGTGGCCTTACCTTTTTTTACCATGGAAGGGGGTTTCATTTGTTGGCCTCAGGTCAGATATTG
Organism: Pinus taeda; assembly: GCA_000404065.3. Taxonomy (NCBI): domain Eukaryota; kingdom Viridiplantae; phylum Streptophyta; class Pinopsida; order Pinales; family Pinaceae; genus Pinus; species Pinus taeda. The sequence goes on along the minus strand of APFE030047297.1, from coordinate 14,749 downwards.
GTGGAAGAACAGGTGGTGAAAGCATTTCAGCCAGACATAAGTAATTTTTTTAAAACATTTCTAAAGGAAGGGGATGGAGGTGAACAACTAGTAGGGCATGAAGAATGTGGAGAGCAAGTTCGGAAGGTGCTGGTGAAGAAGACTTACACTCGCCTATTAAAGGAATGTCTAGCTCAGGGCTTAAATCAAAGAAGAATAGGATTGTGAAGAGTGCGAAAATCCATACCACTTACAAAATCAACCTGGAGGATGACGTGGAAATGGCCCAGGAAGAGTCTCTAGTGATTTAGGGGACCAAAAATATGCTAAATAATAAAAGTGCTCAAAATTTCTCGAAACTAGTGCTAAATCATAGATCTCGTTGTTTTGATTCCAACGAAGCTTGAATTGTCTCAGTCCGGCATCATATGTGAGAGTTATTGCATTTTGAAGTTTTTAGCAAACATCCAAAAATTCAAGTTGTAGGGTTGACTGGGTTGTTGACTAGGCAAGCCATACAACGACATGGCACTAACAACAATAAGATGCTTAGGTGTGTATGGTGGTCATACGGGCCAATATTGTGTTGACATGTGGCAGGCCATATAGGTTGAATTGGCGGATTGCGATTGGTTGGTGAATTTTGGTTCATCCAATCAGGAGATGCCACGTGGCCCTTGGGTTTTGTGTAAAAACAATTGGGACGACCAACTGAACAGGTAGAGAATCAAACCCATGACCTCACCACAACTAACCAACCACTACACCATTGAACCACAAGACATGCTCATTTATGTATAGTGAGCAAGTTTCACTTAACATGAAACTGTTTTGGCATTAGTGGAAGGGGCGGGGCACATGGCCCCAATTGTGGGTTGTGTGGGATGCAATGTATGTGTGGTGGAAATAGAGGGGCCGAGAGGTTATCTCTAGCCTCACATCTTATTCAATGTAACAATACCATAGGCGAAGGGCTTAGAGGAGGGGGCTGGCACGTGGCCTAGTCACAGCTACATGTCAAACAACGTGACCAAGGGTAGAGGGTCGATGGGCTCATGGCCTCTGGCTCATGCCCCTAGCCACATAGTTTTCCACATGACTAAAGAAAAGGGCATAAGTTGGGTCATGGGTGCCCAACTACGGGTTCGACATTTTGCACCAATTTCAACAGAATTTCTGTTGTCCCCATTTGAAATTGTCACTTGACGGATATGCAAAAGGAGGAAAACATTTACAATTTTGCCAATTTTGTGAATTTGCAAGACATATAGTAGAGAAATGAATAAGGAGGCCTATCTTGGCCATTTTTCAGCCTTTTTGAGCCCAAGAAGAGCCTACACAAGGGTCTTTGGGTGTTTTGAACACAATGGAAGCATTATATTTGTGATTTTAGAGTTGTATGTTGATGTAATTTACATTTTGATCATATAATATAAAGGGCCAACATTGGAGGTTGGACCCAGAGAGGTAGCCTAGGAGGGGTGAACTCCATCATCAAATTGTTTTTTTGAGATGCTTCATGTTGTCAATTTTTCTCTGATTATATATGTAAAATTTAACTAAATTTACAAAGTTTATGTGCTTTTGCAATTTCGATCCATTACCCACAAGACGTAAACTCACTTGCAAACTTTTTCAAGGAACCTTCAACTTTTAATTTCAGATCAGTTTGGTGTTAGAGGATGGTTGTTTTTAAGGTTTGTGTTTTCAAGTGTTTTTGAATGATTACAAGGTCTAAATTGAAGAGAGGAGGCGTGCTTGAAGAACCAAACCCTAAAATTGGTTCAAGGAGGTCACAAACTCCAAAAAATCCACCTGTCATGGCACATGAATAAGGATAGGAATTGATGTATGACGATGAGAGAGCTTTTAGAAAGGATTTCCATGATATGTCTAAGATGGTGAAAGTGTTTTACAATGAAAGGAAAACAAGGCTGCGAAAAGAAATTTATAATCAACAAAAAGGTAATGGTGGTGATGGGAGCAAGCCTCCACCTCCACCTCCTCCTTCACCTCCATCGTCACCTCCATCTTCACCTCCTTCAACACTTAGACATAGTCCTCCCAAATATCCAAAAAGACATGCTAAGTCTCCTTTCCTTAAGCTTGATGTCAAGTTTGAATTTCCTATGTACAATGGGGAAGTAAATGTTGAAACGTTGGATAATTGGGTTCGTAAAATTGAAGTGTATTGCAGGATTCAAAAGATTACGGGTGATATTACAAAGATCCAATTTGCTTATCTTCATTTGGAAAGTGCATCCCTCATCTGGTAGGAGGAAATAACTCAAGAATATTTGAAGAAATGTGGTAAATTATCTCTTCTTGGAATGATTTCATAGCTGCATTAAGAAGGCATTTTTATCCATTAACTTATATGAAAAAATAAATTATGGATTGGAAAATTTTTAGATAAGTTAAAGGTCAGAGTATCCATAGTTACACAAAATAATTTAGAAGAAAATATATAATATTGGGTGTTGATTTTTATTCACAAGACACTCTCCTTAAATACATAGGTGCATTACATAGTTATTTGAGACATACTATACTTATGTTTAATCCCACCAATCTATATGAAGTATGTGTTTAGGCAACTCATTTAGAATCAAGAGGCAAGAATGTTCCTCAAGAGACTAGCAAGAAGCCATCCAAATCTGGAGAGAAAGGAAAGGGGAAGTTTAAAGGCAAAGCAAAAAATAATGCTATAGTAAATAAAGAGGGAGAGAAACTTACCTGTAAACATTGCTCAAAAGAAGTCCATGATGAATAATGTTGTTGGAAAATACATCCAGAAATGAAACCAAAGAAGTTCAATAACAAGGAGAAGAAAAAGATTGTTGCAACAACTACAAAAGATCTAGGACCTAATTCAGGCGACGAAACCAAAATCACAGCCATGGGAGTAAAAGGTAAAGTTTCTAATACAAGTACTAGTTCTTCTAGTAAGCCTATTGAGTTTCAAGATAATAAAGAAATAATTAAACTTGTCCATATCAGGGTCATTACAAATCACACAAAAGTTGATACATTGTTTGATAGTGGATCCCAAGTCAATATTATCTTTGAAGATATTTTCAAGAAACTAAATTTAGAGACCACACCTCATGACAAACCTTACCCTTTGGGTTGCATATGTGAAGATGCAAAATTTCAAGTGACAAGAAAACACAAACTCAAATTCGTCATTACTGTAAACTTTATAGATGAGGTAGAGCTTGACGTTGTACCGCTTGACATATGTGGAATTGTTTTAAGGAGTCCATACTTGTATGACTGAAAATCCATATTCTATTGTCATGAGAATAGATATCATCTTTTTAAAGATGGAGTTCAGTATATTGTTAGAGCACATCGCAATAAGATGGACTTATCTTTTGTAAGTGCTAGTTAGATGAAAAGGCTTGTGAATGCTAGTAAGAATTTTGTGTTGTTTATGATTAAAGCTAAAGACACTATTGAATCTAAATCTTTTACAATGTGATTATAAACTCAAGCATGATTTGGTTGAAGTTGTTAACACTTATGACAAGATGTTTCATGAACCTCAAAGGTTGCATCCTAAAGGAGGAATCCAACATGAGATTCTTTTGCAACAGGATGCACCACTTCCAAACATTGGCATGTATAGAATGTTAGTTTTGGAGAACGCAGAAATCAAGAAGAAAATTCAAGAGCTACTTGACAAAGGGGTCATTAGGCCTAGAAAATCTCCTTGTGGGTCTCCTATTGTTTTGGTTCCAAAGAAAGATGGTGCATGGCGTATGTGTGTGGATTTTCAAGCTTTGAACAAGATCACGATAAATAATCATTATCCTCTTCCTTGCATTGATGATTTTCTAGATTGGTTAAAGGATGTTGTTTACTTTACTAAGTTAGACTTGAGAAGCGAGTATCATCAAATAAGGATTGTTGAAGATGATATTTGGAAAACTACTTTCAAGACAAAACAAGGTTTGTTTGAATGGTTAGTTATGTCATTTTGGCTTTACAATGCATGACCTACAACATTCATGAGATTTATAAATAATGTATTGAGACCATTCCTTGATGATTTTGTCTTAGTCTACTTAGATGATATTCTGATTTTCAGTAAGACTTGTGAAGAGCATGTCAAGCATGTGAATTGAATATTGATCCCTCAAAAGTGGAAGTCATTGTGAATTAGCCTAAACCCAACATTGTAACAGAAGTTGGGAGCTTTTTGGGAGAAACCCAGTATTGGAGAAAATTTATAGATAACTTCTCAATCATTGCAACACCATTACATGTTTTGACAAGTGTAAAATAGATCTTTAAGTGGGGAGGCAAGCAACAAAAATCCTTTGACACATTGAAAGATAAAATTAGTACAACACTAGTTCTAACACTTCGAGATCTTAGGCAACCATTTGAGATTCAAACTGATGCAAGCAATTATGCTATTGGAGAAGTTTTGACGCAACATGGTAAGCCTATTTGTTATCATTCTGAAACCTTTACCAATGCAGAAACTAACTATCCAAATTATGATAAAGATTTGTATGCTTTGGTACAAAGTGTGAAGAAATGGAAGCACTATTTGATGGGTAAAGAAATGATTATTCATACTGACCATCAACCTTTGCAATATTTAAAATCACAAACCAAGCTACAACAAGATAGACATATAAGGTGGATGGGATTCCTACATCAATTTCATTTGGTAATAAGGTACAAGAAAGATATATACAACAAAGTCGTTGATATGTTATCAAGGCCTATTGTTCATGCATATGTCATTCTTAAGCATAACTCAATCATGTATGAAATTTATATTGAACAGTATGCTCAAGATGACGATTTTAAAGATGTTTAAGCAAATTTGATTTAAGGAAATCATGTTGAAGAGTTGGATTATCATGTTCATAACAAGTTGTTGTATCATCTTAGCAAGTTATGTATTCCATAGGGTGAAAGAGTCAATCTCATAAGGGAAGCCCACGCTTCTCTTATTTGAGGTTGTTTTGGTGCAGGCAAAATAGTTGCACAAATTCAGAGGTATTGTTATTGGCCTCGTATGAATGAAATTGTTTCAAGATATGTAAAGGGATGTTCCATGTGTGCTACTAGAAAACCTAGAAATAGGAAATTGGGTTTGTATACTCCACTTCTTATTCCTTCTCGTCCTTGGGAAAATATTTCTATGGATTTTGTAGAGGGACTACCAATGTCTAAGAAATGTCATGATTATCTATATGTTGTTGTGGGTCATTTCAGCAAAATGTGTGTGTTGAGGCCATTTCAGAAACAAGTTACCACTTAACAGACCGCAAAGTTGTTCTTCAAAAATGTATGGGTTCATTTTGGGTTACCCACTTCTATTATATCTTATCGACATTATTGATTTGTTAGGAAGTTTTAGTCAAGTTTATGGGAAATCATGGACACCAAGTTGAAGAAGTGAACAACATTTCATCCACAAACTGATGGCTAGACAAAAGTGGTAAATAGAATAGCAGTGCATATCCTTCGTAGAAATTGTGTTAAGAATCCTAAACTTTGGGATGAGTATTTACATTACATCCAACATGCATACAATCATGCCAAGCATTCATCTATGCAAGTATCTCCATTTGAAGCTTGTTTGGGTTATTTTCTAAAGCCTCCTTTGGATTTCATATTTGGTAAAGATATTATAGTAGATGGACATAGTGAAGTGGACAAAGACAAGTATTTCATTGAAAAAATTCAACTAGTGCATCAAAGAGTACAAGATCAGCTTGAGAAAAGCAAAGCCAAGTACAAAGCAAGGCATGACAAGCATCAAGTTGATCATGATTTCCAAGTGGGAGATCAAGTTCGGTTGTATATCAGCAAGGAAATACTTCAAAGTGAAGGTAAAAAACTCAAACCAATTAGATTGGTAACAATGCTTTCCGATTAGATTTTCCACCTTGTATGCAAATTTATTTTGTTGTGAATGTGGAAAACTTGAGATTGTATGAGCCTCCAATGATTGATGATCATGAAGAAAATGTTTAGATTCCATCTATTGAATATTTTTCTCTTGAATATTTAGAAGAGTTAAAGGAAGACACATTTCTTGACAGGAAAATCAGGATTTCACACAGAGGAAATGTGGAGTATCTTTGAGTGAGGCTCAAAGGTACCAATCCAAGTAAAGCAAGGTGGATTTGTATCACGAAAGTGAGGGAGGTGTACCCTCACTTGTTGAGTAAAATAGACTTTTGGTGGTCCAAAAGCTTCCAGTGGGGAGGAATGATCCAGGGGATAAAAATTATGCTCAAAAGTTAAAGTGCTCAAAATCTGGCGCTAAATCATAGATCTCGTTGTTCTTATTCCAATGATGCTTGAATCACCACAATCTGATACTGTATGTGAAAATTATTGCAATCTGAAGTTTTTGGAAAACCATTAAAAAGTCAACTTGCAGGGTTGATTGGGATGTTGATTGGGTAGGTCTTACAGTGATGTGGAATTGACATCAACAAGATGACTAGGAAGCTATGGTGATCAAATAGGCCAATCCCATGATGACATGTGGTAGTTTGTACAGGTTGAATTGGTGAATTGTTATTAGTTGGTGAATTTTGATTTGTCCAATTAAGAGGCACCGTGTGGCCCTCAAGTTCCATGCAAAATTTGGTTGGGTCAGTCGACTGACTTGGCAGGGAATCAGACCCATGACCTCACTGCATCTAACCAACCACTACACCATTAGACCACCAAACGTGCTTGTTTATGTATAACGGGAAAATTTCATTTAACATGAAACTGTTTTGGCGTTGGCGGAGGGGGCAGGGAACATGGCCCCAACCCTGGGTTGTATTCCATGCAATGTACCCATGGTGGAAGTAGGGGGGTCGAGTGATTATCCCTAGCCCCATGTCCTATTCAATGTAACAAGACCATAAGTGGAGGGCTTGAAGTATGGGGTTGGCATGTGGCACAACTCGCAGCCACATGGAATGAAACACAACCAAGGGCAGAGTGTCGGTGGGCATGTGGCCTTTGGCACATGCCCCTCACCACATAGTTTTCCACATGACCGAAGAAAAGGGTAGAAGTTAGGCCACATGTTCCTAAATAAGGGTTCAACATTGTGCAACAATTTCAGGGGAATTTCTGCCGACCCCACGTGAAATTGTCACCTGGTGGATATACCAAAGGGGGAAAACGATGCCAGTTTTTCCAGTTTAATGAATTTACGGGACAAATAGCAGAGAAATAAACAAGGAGACCTATCTTGGCCATTTTTCATCCTTTTTGAGCTCAAGAAAGATCCTACACAAGGGTTTTTGGGTACTATGGACACAATGTCAACATTATTTTTGTGATTTGAGAATTTTATGTTGATGTAATTTACATCTTTAGCATATAATATGATGCAGGAGAAACTAGAATTAGCCAACAATGTGATTGTATGTTCACATGTTGTAGCTAACAAAAGATGAATTTCATTGACCTGAGTGGTCAAAATCAATTCTTAGTAGAGAGGGTTGGATGTCTCGAAAATTATATTTACTCCAATTATTGTAATAATTAGAATATTGTATTATTTTTAGAATAGGAGATAAGTTGTTAGTATAGGTGTGTATCAGATCTTGAGAATATGGATTTAATGGTTGAGTTGATAAAAATAGAGATTGAGTTGTCAATGCAGTAAGGATAGGATTTGATTCATAAAACAGGAAAGAATGTAATGACAGAGAGATTATATGATCGAGAACATAGTGAGTAAGCGAAAGGCATGTGAGAGATAGGGTTTGATATTGAAATAGAGGTCAGAAAAACTGTTGTAATCGAGTCGAGAGGGCCAAGACTCTGTAATTTCCATTTTGTTGAATAATTGGTTGAAGTATGGTGTGAACGCACTATTTTGATGCAAAAATTCATTTGTAGTTGTGTATAGCGTTCTGGACCCTAATCAGGTATTTTTGTCTGTTTAAACACTTTATTTATAAATCACAATCAATTAGTATTAAGGGTTAATATTGAGCTTAAGTGTTAAACCTTTCCTTAAACGTATTTCTTAAAATATGAATTAAGCACATGGGTAGTATTTGGAAAGTGGTAAGCGATATCTCGCGTGCTCTAAAAGCTGTAAGCTGTATTTCTAAATTTCACACGACTAACCTTAGTGGGAGACACATATCACAAGAAAAATACTTTCCTCACGCGGTCTTGACCTGATATCGTTCGAGCAAGAATCTACGCGAGATTGCACGATAGCCATTCGATTGGACAGGTCACATCAACAGTGGAGATTGTCCAGGCTAGTTGGCAAGAGGACGATGCGATATCTTTTGGATCTAAAGGAGTGAAATCAATGGTGCAGATTGAAGCACATGACAAAGGGAAAAGTCAAAGAAGGACCGATGGTGATTGGTCAAGTAAGCGAGACTATCGAGAAAAATCCATGTACAAGATCCGTCAACGCACAGCTGATTGGTTCTAAAGTTAACTAGTAGTCTAATTCCAGACTACCATCCCATTTTAGTCAACCTCTTATGTCATTTTGGTATCAGAGCAAGGATTAATTATTTCTACAATAAACATGCCACCGAGGAGAGGAGCTGGCATAGGTCAGGGAAGACCTACAGTGAATGTAGTTCTGTTGGATGAGATCCAAAATCTACGTACAAGGATGAAGGCAATGGAGACTGCTCAGAGGAGAGCACCTGATGAAGGAGATGCCAGTGTTGCAGAAGAATCTTATGAGGAAGAAGAAGAGGATGAAAGTGAAGCTGCCAAAGTTCTCAAGATATTGGCCAAAGCAAGTGGAAGACCAAAGGTGGAAATACCTTTGTATGATGGGAATCTCAATGTAGAAGAATTGATGGACTGGATTAATTCATTAGACAAGTATTTTGACTATGAGGAGGTTGATGATAAAAAGAAGGTGAAATTTGCAGTTACCAAATTGAAGGGTCATGCAACTATCTGGTGGGATGAACTACAAACATCCAGAGCAAGAAAGGGGAAGTCCAAGATAAAACAATGGGATAAAATGGTGAGTAGATTGAAAGCTAAATTTATGCCAAAAAATTATCAATTAAATATTTTCAGACAGTAAAAAAATTTGAGGCAAAAAGGAATGACTATTAAAGAATACATAGAAGAATTTTATAAACTAATCATTAGAGCAGGACATGCAAAGGATGATGTAGAAAAGGTAGCCAGATACATAAATGGGTTGAGATATGACATACAGGATGAAATCAGCTTGCTGAGTCTAAAGACAATTAAACATGCCTATCAAGTAGCTTTGAAGGCAGAAGAGAAGATGTTGAGGAAGCAAAATCAGACGAATAGAGGAAAAAGTTTAGCAAGAGGTAGAGGAACTACCAGATCAAGATTTCAACAACCTCAGGGTGAAGCAGGAGGTTGAAGTAGTAGACCACCACAGAGAGGATAATTTAGTAGAGGAAGATTTGCACCCAGAGGAAGAGGTTGAGGAAGAGAAATTCGGTGTTACACATGTGGAGAATGGGGACATGGATCATGGGGCTGCCCTCATAATAAAGTAGCAAATCAGAGGAATGTGAATGTGGTTGAGGCAAGGGAAGAAAAAACTCAAATTGCAAACAAGGAAGAATCACCTGAAGTAGGAGAATCCTTGTTGTTGAAAAGGGTATTGCTTAAGACAGAGAAAGAGACAGGAGAACTAGCTCAAAGAAAGAGTTTATTCAGAACTACATGCAAGTCCAAAGGAAAATTTTGTAAATTGATAATTGATAGTGGAAGCACTGATAACCTTGTTTCTACAGAAATGGTTAGGACTAGTGAAAACAGTGCACCCTACCCCTTACAAAGTATCATGGCTACAAAAAGGACATCAGCTTATTGTGACAGAACAATGCAAGGTAGAGATACAGATTGGTACTTGTAAGGATGTGATATTGTGTGATGTAATGCCAATGGATGTATGCCATGTGTTGCTAAAAATACCTTGGTAGTTTGATCAGAAAGCTATTCATGACGGGAGAAGAAATACTTACACGCTAGAGAAGGATGGAAATAAACACACACTGCTACCATTGAAGGATGAAGTAGGCAAAGAAGTGCCTGGAAACAATGTTATGCTGATGAGTGGGAAAGAATTTCTACAAGAAATCAAGAAGGATGAATAGATGCATTTTGCTGTCATAAGGGGACCTAAGGTAATTTTAACTTCCACAAACTTAGATGATTTATCTAAAGAAATCAAAACTCTGTTGAATGATTTTGTTGATATTATTGTGGATGAGTTGCCAAATGCATTACCACCCATCAGGAGTATTAGTAATCATATTTATCTAATACCTGGAACAAGTTTACCAAACAAAGCAGCATATAGGTTAACTCCTCAAGAAAATGGAGAAGTTGGAAGACAAGTACAAGAACTGATGGATAAGGGATTAATCATAGAGAGTCTTAGTCCATGTGTTGTACCAATAGTACTCAGTCCAAAGAAAGGTGGTGAATGGTGTATGTGTATAGATTCTAGAGCCATAAACAAGATTACTATCAGGTATAGATTTCCTTTACCACACATGGATGATTTGATGGATTGTTTAAGTGGGTCAAAGTATTTTTCTAAAATAGATCTGAAGAGTGGATATCATCAAATAAGGATTAGAGAAGGAGATGAATGGAAGACTGCATTAAAAACAAATAGTGGGTTCTATGAATGGTTAGTGATGCCTTTTGGACTCACTAATGCTCCTAGCACATTCATGAGATTAATGAATGAAGTCTTGAAGGAATATGCAAGCAAGTTTTTCATTGTTTATCTTGATGATATTCTAGTTTTTAGTAGAAGTAAAGAAGAACGTCTGGAGCATCTTCAGTTGGTTTTGAGAACTCTGTAGAAAGAGAAGCTGCTGATAAATCTGAAGAAATGTAGTTTCATGAAAGAAGAATTAATCTATTTGGGATTTGTAGTTTCTAAAGAAGGTTTGGAAATGGATCCAAAGAAAGTCCAAGAAATTTGGAACTGGCCTACTCCGAGAAACATATTTGAGGTAAGAAGCTTTCATGGTCTTGCAAGTTTTCATAGAAAATTTATCAGAAGTTTTAGTCAGATTTGTGCACCAATTATTGAAACAATCAAAGGGACTAATCAACCATTCAAGTGGATAGAAGCAATAGACTCAAACTTTAGGTTGCTGAAGTAGAAAATTACAGAGAAACCAGTTTTAGCTTTACTTGATTTTGGGAAAGTTTTCCAAGTTGAAACTGATGCTAGTGGAGTTGCAATTAGAGCAATTTTGAGTTAGGAACACAGACCAATAGCCTACTTTAGTGAGAAACTAAATGAAGCTAAGAAGAAGTATTCTTCTTATGATAAAATATTTTATGCTATTGTGCAAGCTTTAAAAAAATGGAGACATTATTTGCTACCAAAGGAGTTTGTATTATGTTCTAACAATCATGCATTACAGTTCATAAAAAACTAGCCAAAATTGAACCAGAAACATGCCAAGTGGGTAGAGTTTTTACAGAGTTTTACTTTTGTGATAAAACACATAAGTGGTAAGTTGAACAAAGTTGTTGAAGCTTTGAGCAGGGTAAATTTCATTGTACAAGAATTAAGAGTTGGTGTTGTAGGATTTGAAGAAATGGTTGATATGTATAAGGATGATGCAGAATTCAAAGATATTTATGCAGTTGTACAAAATCCAATAGTTCGTAATAAAAGTCAGTGGTTAGATTATTTTATCCAAGGAGGTTTATTGTTTAAAGGTAACAAATTGTGCATTCCCAAATGTTCTATGAGGGAAAACATAATCAAGGAGAAACACATTGTAGAAATTTCTCATTTCCCACTTTGGTTTTCAATTTCACCTTATTTCTCCAAAATAGTTAAATGTCCTTTCCCATATCCATACATTCAACAACTGGAAAATAAATTTTGCTGAAAACACAAATTCTGGAAATATTACAGAATGCTGGAAAATGCAGAAATAAATATTAGCACATACAAACAGCAATTCAACACATTTAAACACAGTGATTTTTGGTCAAGGTGACCCTGGAAAACCCCCTACAACTCTTGGGGAAAACCAGTTCGAAAGCTCCTTCTTATTTCTGGAAAATGATTTTTACAGTGAGAGAAATATTCAGCAAAAAAATCGGCAAGCAAACTTTTACAACTTTTCTCATTTTCCGTGCCTCACAGCCAACTGGAAAAACTTGCAAAAAGCAAAACAGAACAGAAATAAATGTTGTACGGCCTCCTCGATTTTTGTGCCCAAATTTCAGCCTTAAATGCTGCTGTACGATTTTCCTCAATTTCTGTGTAGAAAACAGTAGTATAGCTATACGGATTTCTACCTAGAAAAGCGTGCCAAGGTACAACCACTTGCTGTACAGCCTCCCTTGAAAAAACGTGTCAGCAATCTTCAGATTTTCTGCTCCTCGATTTCTGTGCTAACTTGTTGTACGACCTCCTTGGAATTTGAAACAAAACTATTGTACGACCTTTCTAGAAAATCATGCCCAAAATCTGTCTTTCACTGTGTGCTAACTCAGCTGTATGGACTTGCTGAAACGCTGCCTTGGAATGTGTGCCGAGCTGCTGCCTCCTTCTCCTCACTGTCCAGAAATCTCCCTTGCTCTCTTTCTCTCCTTCTCTCAATATTCTCATGAAAGAGTAATATGACCTTTTCCTCCTTTCCCTCCTTTAATCTAACCCTAAGTGACTTTTGGGGAATCCCTAAATCCAACGGCTGAAATAGATTGAGATCTAGGGTTGAGATTAAATGCTCATTTAAATCTCACTTTCTATTTTTTATTTCACCCCACTTTAATAAAGTCCCACTTAGCCATTTATGTCCAAAGTCAATTTTCCTTTCTAATTTTACATTGACTTATTAAAGTCACTTTAAGATTAGACTTTAGTAACTTTATCACTTAAAGTCACTTTTAAATTAGATTTGACTTTATAACAATTATAAAGTCACTTTAGGAGAAAAAAATTAAATTCTTTTGGACACTTTTCCCTAGGCCAAAGATCAAATCCTTAGGGAACCACCTGTCCTTCGGTACCAAATTTCAACACTCCCACTTACCGAGGAAGGTGTTCCTCACCACACCCATCTTTTCTCTGAAGTAGACATGCTTACCCCGTGGTAAGGCGTTGGTAAGAATATATGCAACCTGCTCATTAGTGGGAATATACTCAAGCTTCACATCTCCCTTCTGAACATAGTCTCTGATGAAATGATATTTGATCCCGATATGCTTTGACTTGTCATGAAATACTGGATTCTCCGTGAGTTTAATGCAACTCTGATTATCACAGTAAATCACTGAAGGTCTCAGCGCCTGACCAAATAAACCAAACAACATCTTGCGAAGCCAGATGGCCTCACAACTAGCTAGGTTGGCTTCCATATACTCTGCTTGTGCTGAACTCAATGCTACTGACTGCTGCTTCCAGCTGAACCATGCCCAACCCAAAACAACACCCTGAAGTGCTCTTCCTATCAGAAGCACAACCCGCCCAATCAGAATCAGTATAACCTATCAATCTCACTCCATCCCCCTACCTATAGTCCAGACCATAATCCACCGTCCCCTGCAAGTACCACAAAATGTGTTTTGCAGCCACCCACTGAACCTTCCTAGGCTCACACATAAACTGACTCATTGTGTTGACTGCAAAACAAATATCTGGTCTAGTGTTGACCAAATACATTAAGGAACCAATCAGCTGCCTGTACAATGTGGGATCCACCAACTTGGAATCCGAAGCATGAAGCTTCTTCCAGTTGGT